>CM076570.1:249432218-249639918 GCA_034641835.2 Pinus albicaulis
ATGGAATAGCAAAGCAAATAAAGGATTGAACAACAATTCTGAAATAGAACAGCAAGTCTAAAATGGAACAGCAATTGAATAACTAAGTCCCGCAGGTTGTAACCAAACTTAATCTATTAACTCAAATGCATTCTTTGCAATCAAATAACATTCTTTCACTCTAAAAGCAATTCACACAAATCACACTAATGGAACAGCAATAACTATTAATGAATTATGGAACAGTACTGATAAATCAGAAACGCGCACAACACGAACGTTTAGTATAACAGCTCTGTAACAAAACAGTAAGAACATGCAATTAACTCTTGAAAGGATTAATAACTTGATGCGGAGTCAACACACGATTCTATCTGTAAAAAACCTCAATGATTCAATCTTTAACAAAGCATGTAATATGAACTTATAAAGCATATCAAATTACCAAATAACAATGATAAACAAACCACACAAAAGTCAAGTCGTAATGGTACAGAAGCAAGTGTCCTTCGGGGCCGGGCCCTTAGCCTCCAAGGATACACCGCTTTAAGTTAATCCAGACGCAGAGATGAAATAATCACCAAGCTTTTATTAATGCATCGGTCAAAAATACATTGAACCAGTTCTCAACGAGACTCAATAATCAAAGTTGATGTTTTACAGAAAATTACATAAAAGCGTATCCTATCTATCAAGCTAACAGTGTTGTCCCTTTATATAAAGGTGATGGCGGAGATGTCCAAGTAACATGATAAATAAAGCAGCGATCCCTCAGGATCGAAGATCCTGAGGGATTCGCCAAACTGTTAATTCTTCATCCTTTCCTTTCTTTGGCGCCGAGCTGGTGTCTTCTCCTTCTTTTCCGAGCCGATTTGCTGTAATCTATTTAGCCTTGTTTGCATTCGGTTCTCGTTCAGAGGGACAGCAGTTATCTCGACTTTGTCCTTTCCTTTGGAACGGAAATTCCTCGTTTTCTCCTTTTCCTGTACAGAAAATAACCATTATCAGTGGCTAAGTCTTGCATATCAATTCTCACATGTTTTGTTATGGTTCCTTATTACTTTCCAAATTCATGATACAAAAAGGTTCACAAATTCTATTAAAAAGCCACTGAAATAGTCATCAAAAGCATACCGAACAGAGCATATAATATGAACTTGTAAAGCATATCAAATTATCAAATAACAATAATAAACAAACCACACAGAAGTGAAGTCGTAATGGTACAGAAGCAAGTGTCCTTCGGGGCCGGGCCCTTAGCCTCCAAGGATACACCGCTTGAAGTTAATCCAGTCGCAGAGATGAAATAATCACCAAACTTTCATTAATGCATTGGTCACAAATACATTGAACCAGTCTTCAACGAAACTTAAGAATCAAAGCTGATGTTTTACAGAAATTACATAAAAGCGTGTCCTTCATCTCTATTTCTCCATTAAACTAACAGTGCTGTCTCTTTTTATAAAGACGACGGCGGAGATGTCCAAGCAACAAGATAAATAAAGCAGCGATCCCTCAGGATCTTCGATCCTGAGGGATTCGCCAAACTGTTAACTCTTCATCCTGTCTTTTCTTTTGCGCTGAGCTGGTGTCCTCTCCTTCTTTTCCGAGCTGATTTGCTCTGATCTGTTTCTCTTTGTTTGCGTTCGGTTCTCGTCCAGAGAGACAGCAGTTATCTCCACTTTGTCCTTTCCTTTGGAGCGGCAACTCTTCGTTTTCTCCTTTTCCTGTATAGAAAATAACCATTATCAGTGGCTAAGTTATGCACATCAATTCTCACATGTTTTTTTATAGTTCCTTATTACTTTCCAAATTCATGATACAAAAGGTTCACAAATTCTATTAAAAATCCATTGAAATAATCATCAAAAGCATACCTTTTTAGTACTCCACACACCCCCCTGCTTACCTTGTTTCATGTCCTCATGAAAACATTGTAGTTGATATGTAATGCAGTGAGAGAGTATGCTGGAGAAGGAGTCTCATGCGGAGGCCTACAACCATGTTGAGTGATTAAATAGTCAAAGAACTGACCTGCTTGCCCCTCGGGCATATCATACAGAGCCTGGTATCCAGGTGCAGGGTGCCAAATAATTGGAGCGCGAAATCTATACCCTAACCAAGATGACCCTGCTTTCAGAATGCTCTGGCCATAGAGATTCAAACGGTCAGCAGATAACTCAAAGTTCTCATACTTAAATGGTTCTCTGAGCTGGATGTGTGGATCAGAGATTCGATATCGAAATTTGGCTGCATTAATGGCCAAGTCTTTGATGGAAAGGAAATACTCTAAACTCTCTCGAATGAGTGCCTCATGCATAGGTCCTAATGTTTCAATGACACCCGGAGTCCTTATGTGGTTTATATGAGCTTTCCATAACTGTACTGGGTTCCTAGGCTCAGCCCTAACTCGTAAATCTAGACCATTTTCTTGACTCTGGAAAGTATCATAGGCTTTGAGCCACTTAATCTAATTAACCCCGAATGAAATGAATGCTTGGAATTGGATATCTCCAATGGAAGGGCCAGGGTTCAATTCAGTCTCCTGACTTAGCACAAGGTCGTGCAAATAAAGTTCACACAACAATCTCTGGACTTTCACTCCATAATGTTTACAGCAGTCTATAAAATCATTGACATTGTTGATTTGTATAGGGGTGCCTGCTTTAACAACTTTTATTTGTAATTGTAAATACCGTTCTAATAAAAACAGAGCATAGTTTTTAGCAGGGGCCCTACATGCTAAAACATTATTGTATAAAGAACACAAGTCATTCATCTGTTTGATAGCAGTATCTAGTCTACAAGTTACCTGTGCGACTTCCTCTTGTTCCTTCATCCACCCTTCAAAAGCCTGGCTTTTAGCTTGACTGACGTCCCTTAGTTGCTGCTGCAACTCTTCATATTTTTCTCGGGGAACCGTTTGCTCTTTAAGTTGCTCAACTTCTTGTTGTGCTTGCTTCATCATCTTGTGCAAGGATTTTGTCTTTGGATCTTTTTTCCATAGGTCAGTGGAGGCCGGGAGTTTTACCTGAACTTTCTTGTTATGTTGTTTGGAGTTCAGAACCCTTATTACCCCTGAGGGTGGTGCCTCTGTCTGAATTTGCTTATCATCCTTTTCTGTTTTAACACGAACATCCGTTTGTTCCCGATCCTCAGCATCATGTGGAACGACAGCTGGATCCTCAGGGTTTTGGACAGCAGGCCATTTGTTGGCCCTCTTTTTCCTCTTTACCTTCTGGTTCTTTTTTAGAATCCTAATTTGTTGCCTGAGCTGGGTTATCGTATTTATCAATTTAGTCCGTTCTTTCCGCAACTTCTTAATTTCCATCGTTTCATTTGAAGGAACAACAGTCTGTCGATGGTGGACTGGATCATGACCAGTTGCTAAATCTTCCTCTTGGGGTTCTTCCTCACTGCTCTGCTCCGGCTGTTCTGGGGTATGCACCTCAACTGGTTCTGTTTCTTCCTGAGCAAATGCTGTTTCTGCTCCTACCTCCTCTAAAATTTCCTCTTGTGACCTGGGAACAGAGTGTTCCCATTCAGTATTTTCCTCCTCTTCATCATGAACAGGCATGCTTTCTTCTTGGGGTTTGTCGTGAGGGTCCTCTGAACTAGAAGGTTGACCATACTTACTCATATTGGCTAGGATGGCGGCCAAGTCATCTTCTCCCAGTAGGTCTTGTAATGGGCTATCTTCCTGTTGTTCTATTTCCTCCTCCTGTTCAGCCTCTGCCCCCTCTTCGGACTGTTCGTCCTCAATTACCACCGGTTGGCTGGCGCTTTCCTGGAGCTTCTCCAACCTTCCTCGTATCCGAGCCAACCGGGCTGATTTTCTGGGCTTATCTATGCTTCCTCTCATCCGAGCTAACCGAGCTGACTTTCTGGGTTCCTCCGGTTGCTCGGGTGGATCAACGGCATGCTTGCGCTTTGCCGATTCTTGGTGTGTCTCTGGTTGTTGTGATGTACTAGCAACATTTTCTTTGCGTTTTGCCGGTTGTTCTGGTGGGCTTATAGAATGTCTACGTTTCGGGGATGGCTCTGTCAATCCCCCCTCAATCATTGCAATGAGCTCTTCCCAGCTGCTCTGCTGCTGGGTAAGACCATAACTAACAATAAGTCGAATCAACCCATGGTGACTAACAATTGCCTCTACGTGTTGTGCCTTTTTCATACTTTGTGCAGCATCATGCAGTAACGAGTTTAGGAGTGTCGGTAAATTCACAGAGCATCTCTGCTTTAAAACAGCTAAAAGTTTAAGGTGTCGTGGTCTTACCACGTCTTTTCTTCCTTCGCAAGTAATATAACTCTACACCGTTCTTGCTAGCTCCGTCCAGGGTTCACCTAGGGTTGCTGGCAGAACTCCCTTCCCCTTGATTGTCAAATTCTGGCCTTCGTCCTGGAAGATGTCGATGACCTTCTGTAATCGTTCCTTTTTTAATGTCCATACCGGTCCAGTGGCTGGTAGTCCTTAAACTTCTGCAATTATGGCATCAGTGACCGCTATCCGTTTCCCTCTTACTGTGGAGTGGTCATCTTGTAAATTCTGCAAGAACTCCATTGCTACTGTTTCATTAGCTTCCTGTAGGCGATTGAAATAATTCAACCATCCCGCCCTTTCTAGGATCTCCTGGGCAGCAGCGGAGATCGTCAGCTGTTGAGGCTCACTTCGAATTGCTCTTCCTCCCATGATTTCACTGTGAATTCTAAATGGAACAGCAAAAACGTTTTTGGTTTGAAACACAGAGAGTAATCGCAAGGTTTCGAGAAAGAAAACACAGAGTAGTGCAACAAAAACAACTTGTGTGAAAATAAAAATATGCCATGCCGTGAAACCATGCCAAACCGTCGTAAACTAATTTTTCCGAATGGTGAATTGACACGTAATACAGGGAATGATGAGGTTAACCTCCCCCCCCCGCAGTGTGATAGGCTGTCCCAGCCGGCAAATAAAGGAGCGGCACCCGGTCTGCAATCAAGTCAGAAAGGAACAGCATGTGGAATTATGCCATGTTGAAAAAGGACAACAGATTACCGAAATCGAGGCGGAGAATTGATCGCGTATGATATAAGAGGCTGCTGTGTTATGATTTGAGGCTGATGGATAGGGCATGTATCGTACTTGCCAATCTCAAGTGGTCATGGTCACTTCCGTTGCCATGATTGGTAATGATAAATATTCATGCGGTGTATAAATCGGGAAATAACATATGATTAGTGCCTAGGATATAAGAAACAAAAGAGTGTTAGTATCTTACCCATTGGTGTAAGCAAGGTGACTTCAATACCATTAACATTACTCTGCTACCAACAGGTGTCCATAACCTCGGCAGAGTTGTTTTTCACCCTCGGAACCATGATCCTTTGTGTATACTTAGGAATGTTGTTATGTCAAAATGTAGACCATTATGCTGGCTTGGTGACCAGTTAACCATAATTCCATTCACGAGGAAGGAGCGAATCGTGGGCAGGCCGGCTCGTGATGAGACCTCCTGTTCCAAGGTTCATTTACTTGATATACCTTTTGGACCATATCCCTGGTATGGTGGCCATAATGGGAATGCCACTTCACTTCCATCCTCATGATCATGGTAGGCTGGTTCTCAATGAGACCCCCTATCCTGCATTTGACATTTGACATATCATGTTCACACATGTTTTATTATTTTTTCATAGAATCTTTTTCCTTATTTATACACAAAGGGTGGTTCAACACTCCTTAAGAGTAGGAATGGCGGAAGAAGTCTTATTATCTCAATAGGAAGATATAAACTCTTTTCTCTTATTCCCAAGTGCTAATAAAAAGTTTAAGGGAATCAACATGATAAAGATAACCAATCAGGGCAAAATTAGTAAACCATGTCAACAAAAGGTAAGAAATAAGTATGTCCTTCCATTTGTCCTCTTATTAATGCAGAGCCTTATAGATATAGCGATTTATGATTTGCAGATTTCGGTATGTTGTGTTTTTATATTTCATCGCACAAATACATAGCTGAAGCTTGAAGACTAGAAAGAAGACGGGCAAAAAGCATCCTCACTTTAAATCAGCAAAAGAGATCAAAAGTATGCTAATGGTGTTCCGTTGGAAAAGCAACAACGATGGATAATAGAAAAGGGAAAAAAAAATGCAAATGCCGTTCCTTTGGGAAAAGGAACGGCAATAATACTATAAAACACTCAACATGCCATTCCGTTGAAAAAGGAAAAACAGCAATAAAAGAACGCTGTTTCTTTGAAGGAAAAGGAACAGTGGTAACCAAAAGGAACAGCGAGAAACGTAACAATATCGTTCGTTTGAAAAAAAAAAAAAGGAACAGCAGAGATCCGAATGCTGTTCCTTTAGAAAAGGAACAGCAAAACAAGCAAAACCAACATCATAAAAACACGCATATGCTATTAGAAGAGCAAAAATCAAACTTTGTGGAAGAAAAAGGAACAGCAAAAATGACAAGAAAATATTCAAATCAAACTTATGTACAAAAATCACTCAAAAACAAGAGCTTATGTACAAATTGCAAAAAAAAGAAATAGACCCTTAATGAATTACAGGTGAGGAAGATTTCTCTTCCTCTCCTAAGATCTCCAGATCAGTATCTCGGCGTAGCTGCTGGCAGAAGGATTCCCGAGTAAGTGGTTTCTGATAGAGACGGACTCGGTGGCCATTTACCTTGAATGCATATCCAGAACCGTCAATGGTGATTAGAGTAAGGGTTCCGTTGTCATGTACTTTTTGGATTTCGTATGGTCCCAACCATCGAGTCTGAAGTTTTCCAGGGAAGTCCTGAAACCGAGAATCGTATAACAGAGCCCAGTCTCCCTCGTGGAAGACTTTGTTCTTGATGAGCGCATCATGCCATTTGGCTCACTGCTGTTGAATCAATGCTGTATTTTGTAGTGCAGAGAGCCGAATTTCGTCTAATTCATTGATTTGCTGTAGTCGATTGAGTTGTGCCTCGCTTAGATATAGGCCAACTTCCTGTGTTGTTCGCAATGTTTGGATTTCGAATTCTATGGGAAAAATGGGTTGTTTTCCAAACACTAGTTGATAAGGTGAGTAACCGGTGGTGCTCCTCCATGTGGTTCGATAGGCCCAGAGTGCTTCAGGTAGTCGGGTAGCCCAATCACGCCTATGTGATGCAATGGTTTTCGTTAGGATTGATTCTATTATCTTATTGCTACTTTCTACCTGCCCATTCGCATGTGGGTGATATGGAGTAGTGATCTTATGCTGGACATGATAATTGTTAAGTGTTGCAGCTAATTTATGCCCAACAAATTGTGGTCCTCCATCTGTAATTATTTCTCTAGGAAGGCCATAACGAACAAATAGAAGGAACAGGAACTGTATGACAGAGTCCTCTGTGGCTCTTGGCAATGCTTCTGCCTCAACCCATTTGGTGACGTATTCTGTTGCCACCAAAATATATGTTTTCTGATTTGATGAGGGGTTGATGGGTCCAACGAAATCAAGAGCCCATCGCTCGAATGGTTCGATGACTAACTGTGGTTTCAGAGGCATCTCATCGGCTTGACCAGGTCGTCCTGCTCGCTGGCAGCTGTCACAGGCTTGGACAAACTTCTTTGCATCTTTGAAGATCGTAGGCCAGTAATATCCTGTCTGCAATACTTTATGTCCGGTTCTACGCTCAGCGAAGTGCCCCCCACACGGTCCATCGTGACAGGCTTTTAGGATGTCAAAGATTTCATCCTCTCTAACACATCGCCTTATATGCATGTCTGCTCCTGTGTGAAACAAATAGCCTCCAATCCACGAAAATCGAGAAATTTTCTGAATGATCTGCTTGCGCTCATTAGGAGTTAAATGTTTTGGTAATTTACCTACTGCAAGGTAGTTGGCAACATCAGCATACCAGGGTGTTTGAACGGCAACATCAAACAGGTGCTCATCCGGAAATTGATCTTCCACTGCTGCTGCATCGCTTGATTTTGGTATTCTTGAAAGAAAATCGGCTACAGGGTTTTCTTTGCCAGGCCGGTCCTTGATTGTGATGTCGAATTCCTGCAATAAGATTAACCATCGAGTTACTCTGGCATTTGTGACAGGCTTATTTGCTAAATATTTTATAGCAGAATGGTCTGTATACAAGATAACAGGGTAGCCTGTGATATAATGTCTAAATTTATTGACAACATGTATTACAGCTAGGAACTCTTTTTCAGTAACAGTGTAATTCAATTCAGCAGGGGATAAATTCTTGCTAATGTAATAGATGGCATATGGTTTTTTATCCTCTTCCTGCCCAAGGACTGCGCCAATGGCTGTATCTGAGGCATCAGATGATATCTGGAATGGTAGGTCCCAGTTTGGTCCTCGAAGGACTGGGGCTGTGGATACAAGCTTCTTTAGATCCTCGAAAGCACGGTCACATTTGTCTATCCAAAGAAAATCAACGTTACCAGTTAGTGCATATAAAGGAGCAGCAATGTGCGAATAATGCTCTATGAATCGTCTATAATAACCGGAAAATCCAAGAAAGCTGCGTACCTCTGTTTGAGTAGTAGGAGTGGGAATAAGCAAAAGTATTTGGATTTTGGCCAGGTCTACCTAAATGCCGGCTGCTGAGACATAGTGTCCTAGGATAAGTCCTTCAGTCATCATCAAGAAACATTTTTCGTTGCTTAAGCAAAGCCTGGTAACAATGCAGCGTTGTAGGACTTTTTCTAGGGTGTCTAGAGCTGGATCAAAATCATCTCCATATGGTGTAAAGTCATCCATGTAAACTTCAATTCCATCATTGATTAAATCTGCAAAAATACTAAGGATAGCCCTCTGAAATGTGGCAGGAGCATTACATAAGCCAAAAGGTAAAACTCGATAGGCAAATGTTCCCCAAGGGCAAGTAAAGGTAGTTTTATCCTGGTCTTCAGGGGCAATCTGAATCTGATTGTATCCACTAAAGCCATCCAGGAAAGAAAAGAACTTCTTCCCTGCTAAAGTGTCCAATACTTGATCTATGAAAGGAAGAGGAAAATGATCTTTTTGTGTTGCCTTGTTAAGTTCCCTATAATCCACACAAATTCTCCATTTCCCATTATTTTTTGGTACCACCACAAGTGGAGAGACCCATTTACTATCAGAAATAGGGTAGATAAAATTCACATCTAAAATCTTCTGAAGTTCAGTTTTTACGACATCTTTTAGATGGGGATTAAGTCTCCTTTGCGGCTGACGCACAGGTCTGGCATCTTTTTCTATATAAATGTGGTGTGTACATAACTGGGGATCGATTCCTTTCATATCGGGGTAGTCCCATGCAAATGCTTCTTGATATTTTGTTAACAGATGGATGAGCTTTGTTTCTTGTTCAGGTGTGAGATTAGCATTGATGTTTAAAGTTTTCCCTGGTGCAATTTCCACAGTTTTACTATTTGCAACAGAAGTAACAGGTATTGTTTGGTCATGAATATCTTTCAGGGGATCTTCTTCCAATTCATTATCAAATGCTACTTCTATCATGTGACACTGTGTGCGAGGTTCAGTTTGAGTAATGAAATTATTAATGGCATCGTCTTCTGTTTGATCTTTGAAATCGAGTGCCTCTTGTATAGTTAATGGAGATCTGATGTTGTCAGTAAGATATGATACAGGGTGCTTATTAGTTTTAATCATTGTGACACTTGGCTACGCTGGAGGATATAGAACTAAATTTTTGCTATTTGGTCCTCTGGTTATGGTCATATTTCCCTGCCGACAGCCAATGTAGGCATCGGCAGTAGCGAGCCAAGGTCTACCTAAAATTAGTGGATGTCCATCAAGTCGGGTTTTTGGATTAATTATCAGGAAATCGGTTGGATACTCCCAGGATTCTACGGAGACCATGACATCATGTAGAGTGCCCTCGGGTCTAACCACAGATCGGTCAGCCAATTCTAACAAAGTAGAGGTGGGTTATACAGATGTAATGCCGAGCTTTTGGCAAGTTGTGGTTGTTAAAATATTAATTGCAGCCCCTAGATCAACTAAGGCATTAGACAGGGTCTGACCATAAATTTGAACAGTTATAATTGGATTCCCGGGGTCTTCATATTTAAGGGGTGTTTCTCTTCCGGACAATAGGTCAGATAAGGTACCGACTACTTGGACTCTTGGATTATTTGTTATATTCCTCCTTGGTTTCTTTATGCACAATTCTTTTATAGTTTTGGCGTATATGGGAATGTCTTGAATGGCTTGGAGGAATGGAATTTTTATGTACGGATTTTGTAATTCTCCCAGAATGTCAAAGTCAGGATATTGTATGGATCGTGGTATGGCTAATCGTTCTGGGAATGGAGGAGAGGATGTGGTTGCTTGATTATGAGTTTGTTGCTTATTTACATCCTCTTGTTGTGACTGATGTTCTCTGGGTAACTGATCTTCAATGTGAACTGTTTTATCTCCCTCAGTTTCAATTATACGCCCAGATCTTAACTGAAGGTCATTGCACTCCCTTAAGTCGGGTCCTGCTTCTGGTGATTCTATGATTTGAATGGATTGGACCTGCCTGTTGTTTGGATTGGGATCAGGTTGGGCTGGGAGTTGCGGCCTCAAGTTAGACTGGGGATTTTGTTGTAGAGCTGGCAAAGTAGGTTGAGGGAGCGGAATAGTTCCAGCTGGGTGGTACATCGGTCTTTGCCAGCTTGTCTGCCGGGGTGAACTTTGTGAAGTAGAGGGAGTCCATTGTGAAGGATACGGGCCATTTTGCCAATATGGTGGAGTGTAAGGGAAATTCGACCAACCAGTTTGGCTTGTTTGATTCAGCCATGGATTTGAAGAAGGAAATGATTGTGGTGACCAGTTTGTAAATGGGGTTTGAGATTGATTTTGCCACATACCATATTGTTGAGCATTATACTGTGGGTTTTGAAAGAAAGAGGTTGGGTCCGGAAACATACCAGGTTGTCTCGGCTGCCACTGGCGGCGCTGGTTGATCGAATTCACCGATTCTGGTTCTTCTTATGCTTCCTTATATACCGCTTTCAATCCAGGAAGTGAGGGGCAGCTCTCTGTAAGGTGATCTTTTGTACAGATGGCGCATGTTTGGACTTTATCCAATGGACACTCCTTGTGGCTATGTTTTTTTCTGCATCGGGGGCAGAAGATTGCCAAATTCTGTTCTGCCTCCAGCTGCTTCTGTTTAGCCTACACAATATCAAGTTGTGTAGTTAGTGTCCCCATAATATCAGTTTTAAAATTTTCTAATAAATTTCCAATTTCTGCACGTGTTACTCCTTCTGCTGATACTTTGTTATCTCTTGCAAACCGATCATATTATGTCGGTTTTATTCTTGTGCTGCCTCTCGAACTCCTGATACATAAGTCAAGGATGTCAGTAAAATTCTCTTGATAAATATCCCCTTTGCCCATAATGTTTAATGTTTCAATCCATTGTTCCTTCATACCCCTCATTAATGCAGTTTTTAACACATTATCAGGTAAAGGTAGCGATGCATAAGGAGATCTTTGTAAATTATACTGAAAACGTTCCACATACTCCTCTAATGTTTCATTTGGTCTGGTTGTCATTTGAAATATTTCGTCTTTTAACTCTCTAGACCTACAATAATCCTGGTATTTCTTTAAGAAGGATTCTTTCATTTGATCCCAATTGTTGATAACCCCGCCACCTAGCCCCATAAACCATCTTAAAGCAGCCCCTTTCAATGTAGAGGGGAATAATTTCAATTTTTGGGGATCGGTGGTGTAATCATATCCTCGACATAACACATCGAATTCGAATAGGAATGCATCCGGATCTTCCGATGTGAGTCCATGAAATGTAGGGATATGCTGAAGAGGGATAGCTTTCATGGGTGCATTTGCTGCAGAATCCACTATAGGATATTGTAATGTAGAGGTTTGAGTGTTTGGTTGGTTTTGAGCGTTTGGTTGGTTTTGAGCCATGGGATCGAATATATGCCAGTAACCTTCTGGGATATCTAGGAGGGTATTCCTAGGTTGGGTGGGAACGGTTTTGACGGGGATCTTTTTAATAGCGCTTCCTTTATCTGGAATAATGGGAATACCAGGTGTTTGAGGAGATTGAATCTCTTCAACAATGACTTTCGCAGCACTTCCTTTATCTGGGCTATCTAATGGCTGATTTGTTTCAAGAGGAGATTTTGGTTCCTTGATTTCCCCTGTTTCTCCTTCTCCTTCACAAAAGTTGCTAGAGTTCCCTTCCTGCAATAATTCCGGAGTGGAATTTTCAACTTCTTGAAAGTCCTGCTCCTCAGTTTGACTATGCACCTCAGCACAGGCTACAGATGGTGATCCTGTGGCCTGAAGGGACCTAGTAGGCGGTTTGGACGTGTTTTTCTTGAAGCCTACCGATGGCTGAGACTCTGTTTTCTTATAGATTTCGTCTATGAAGGTCGTTCGGCCAAGGGTCACCGGCCCCTTAGCTTTTTCGGGTTTGGATGGGGGTTTGATATTCTTTTCTGGTCTTTTCTGCTTAGTCATGCACTCAAAAAAAAAAAAATGAACTACCAACTTCTATTCAAACAAGCAAAAACAAATCTGTTAGGAAAGCGGATAGTGAGCAGGTCTTTTACATGCTCTGCACGTAGGTTCTTACCTTCCGTTTTTAGGATCCAACTCCTCCCTAGCAGGCTTGTACACTACTCTGAAAAAGACAAATGGCTACACTTTTTCCCCGGCAACGGCGCCAAAATGTGGAGCTATAAAAAGGGTCTCTTTCACCTCTAATTACCTCACATTAATATGTCAACCCGAGAGCGTTTTGTCATTACAAAGAGTGACTCAATCCGAGGCTCATTTGTCAGAGTAATGCTAGTAGTACAGTGCTTAAGAAATACAAGAGTAAACGGATGCTTAACTGAAATTAAATTACTTTAAATAAATAAATCACACACTCAGAAAACTCAATAACTTATCAGTCAAGGGTTCGGCAATGATAACCCATCCCTTCGGAAACTGATAGAAAAGGAACTAGAGCATAGATCACGAGCCTGGGAGCTAGACAGTGACTGCCAATGCTCACTACAGCCTTAGATCATCTCTCACACCAACACATCAAATGCAGATAAATAGAACAACAAAGTAAATAAAGAATTAACAGCAATTCGGGAATGGAACAACAACTTTAAAATGGAACAGCAATTGAATAACTAAGTCCCGCGGGTTATAACCAACTCAATCTATACACTCTTTGCAATCAAAGAACATTCTGTCACTCTAAAGGCGATTCACACAAATCTCACTAAAGGAACAACAACAATCGATTAACGAATTATAGAACAATACTGCACACAACACGAACGTTAATATGACAGCTCTGTAACATAACAGTAAGAACATGTAATGAACTCTTGAAAGGATTAATAACTTGATGCGGAGTCAACATACGATTCTATCTGCAGAAGCTTCAATGATTCAATCTTTAACAGAGCATGTAATATGAACTTGTAAAACATACCAAATTAACAAATAACAATGATAAACAAACCACACAGAAGTAAAGTCGTAATGGTACAGAAGCAAGTGTCCTTCGGGGCCGGGCCCTTAGCCTCCAAGGATACACCGCTTTAAGTTAATGCAGACGCGAAGATGGAATAATCACCAAGCTTTCATTAATGCATTGATCAAAAATACATCGAACCAGTCTTCAACGAAACTTAATAACCAAAGCTGATGTCTTACAGAAGATTACATAAAACGTATCCTATCTCTCCATTCTCTATATATTAAACTAACAGTGTTGTCTCTTTTTATAGAGACGACGGCGGAGATGTCCAAGCAACTAGATAAATAAGCGACGATTTCGCCAAAGTTTGTTAACTCTTCATCACGTCTTTTCTTTTGCGCTGAAATTTGGTGTCCTCTCCTTCTTTTTCCGGCGATTTGCTTTGATGTTTCTCTTTGTTTGCGTTCGGTTCTCGTCGAGAGGAAACTGGCAGTTATCTCCCCTTTGTCCTTTCCTTTGGAGCGGCAACTCTCTTCGTTTTCTCCTTTTCTGTATAGAAAATAACCATTATCGGTGGCTAAGTTATGCACATCAATTCTCATACAAAAATTTACAATATCGCTACCGCAACATTTTTGTTATAACAATCAAATGCCAAAATTCATAAAATAGCCGATGCGATAAGAGGTGGGACCCAATCCCCGCTGCCCTCTCCCTTCCCATTTCATTTTTCCTTTGAAAAACAACAAACTTTACCTTTTCATTGCTTTTCCCTTGCTCTGCTTCCTAATTCGCGATCGCTATCAAAAGTGGGCCCTCATTGCATTTCACAAACTTTATGTGTTTGGCATGGATACTAAACTCTAAATATTGTGATCACTGCTTTGCGATTGCGATATCACATCGCGTTTGGCTTACCATTGCGCTCGCCCGCAAGTCTATCCATTTTACTTTGCGATGCGGTAAGCCATCCCCACCTCCGTAGCTCCGCCCCCGCCTCATACGCCATTGCACTACCTATACCATACAAACCTTATAATACTTACCGCTTAAACCTTCGCCGATAGCCAGTGGGTTCCTCTCCCCGCACATCGCAAATCCTGAAACTTGACCCCTGTAGCGTATAACTAAAAGCTAAAACTTGCGATATGCGCTGCATTCCGGTCCCCACTCTGCCACATAATTCTTCTCCTCCTCCTTGTGCCGCACTTCGCAGTGTTCAATGTTTACACCCTCTGCGCCTATAACTAAACGCCATAAGTTGCGATATGCATTGACGGCCCAGTGCCACTTACCCTTCATGTCATTTCCTTCCCTTCGCCCTCCATATTTTCTCCATTTCTGCATGCCAGCCATACATCTGCCGGTCCTCGTTGCATTTCGCATCTCTCCCATCCAATACCACAAAACACCCTCGTCCCCCTCCAAAATCCGGTTGCTGGTTTGCAATTCAAGTACAGCACGGGCTTCTGTGTGGAACAAGCAGGGGTGGTCTATTCAAGTTGCTTAGGAGTTCTCCACTGAAGAGCCAGGCACGCGCAGTACAACTGCCACTTCACAGCAGATTGAGGACTTTCAAGTAATAGGAGAAGCCGTGTGATGACGACCATGCCTGCCCACCTACAATTGCTCCTCGCCATCTCGTTATAAAGGCCCCCTATAATTTGGCTTCAATGGGCGACCATGTCCTTTCTGTTTCCGATTTAATTTTGATGATTTTGCTGGTGAAATCTCAATTTCACCCCATTCCTGTTTTAATTCTCCCCCATTCCCTTTTAATTCTCTCAAGTATAGAAGTAATTGTTCAATGTACGCTCTGCAAGTTAGGTAGCATGTTTTGATTTCATAGATATGGGTCGATCATAAATGATTAACTACTGTAGACCCTCCAGGAAAACTCTATATATAGCAAGTTCCAGGATGGAAGTGGGGTTCAAGAATTTTGAAGAAATCTGTTGTTGATTTGTATGATTGTGCTCCCTGTGTTGTAAGAGATATACTTGGGAGAGCTATCTGAATTTAATTTGAAAACAGAGCCGATATTTGGATTCTAGATGGATCAATGAGTAGTATGTATCTGTTTCCTTATGTTATTACTGATCTTCTTTTTACATATAATAATTTGTCATGCAATGCTACTTTGAAGGTCCGTGTAATGTAGCTGCTGGTAGTCTGCAATTTTATCCATGAATTTGTGTTTACATAATGCTTAGGTGTTAACGCTCATGCATTAAGTTTGCTGCACTCCCTTAATTTGCACTCCACGAACCTCGGTTGTTGTTCACACCTCATTCATATTCATTTCCTTTGAGTTTACGGGGGACAGATTCTTAACCTCCTTAAACCTGTCTTTTGTGAGCTCCTTCTAAGTTCTCTCTCAACATCTCTGCATATTTTAAAACTTCTGCTCATTGTTCTATACTTGGCCCACCTGAAAGCCATCAGTACTGCAACCTCTTAGGCCATCTTATTGTTAGGGGAATTCACCTAAAACAGACTCAAATGGTCTTCTCCATTCTCGAACCACCAAAACCATTATTCTCTTGAATTATATCTTGTCAGAGGTATTCATACCGTTGCCCATTTTTAACCTCTGTATTTAAGATGTCCTAGGCACTGGTCTTTTGCAATTCGAGGCTGTCTCTAGGAGCTACAACACAGTGCATGCGTTGTGTTCCAGCTTGACAGTGACCATGGAGACCTACGCAGTGACCGATCATTTCTTTGTGGTCGACATTCCGGACACCAACATAGTGTTGGGGGTCCAATGGCTCTTCACCCTTGGTAGGGTCACTACAGATTGGCAGAAGCTCGAGATGGAGTTCTTGGATAAGAACAGGAAACTGGTGATGCTTAGGGGCATGCATTTGTATCCACCCCAGACCGTATCTGCGCATAGGATGGAGGCAGATTTCAGACGAGGAGATATAGAGTGGGCAGTTGAGTTGAGGATTTCAGAGGTAGATGGTACAACTAAACCCACTCATCCAGATATACAGTCTATCCTCGACCGATACTGATACGCCACGACTTTTGGGGATATTCCACCAGGGCAACCACTTGTTTGAGGATTTGAGCACACCATTGAGCTGGAGCCCGAGATTCAGGCCGTGATCTCTACTTCGTATAGGCACCTAAGGCCAAGCTGTCCAAGTGTGAATTTGGACTAACAGATAAGCTATACTTGGGCCATATTGTAGGAGAGGACGGTGTACGGGTGCACGAGCAGAAGATCAGGGCCATCAGAGATTGGCTAGAGCCTAAGAATGTCACCGAGCTGAGGGGATTTGTGGGCATCTGTACCTATTACAGGAAGTTCGTGAAGGGCTTCTCTTGGCTAGCTCGCCCCTCACAGATTTGACCAAGAAGGGAGCATTCACTTGGACCCTCACAGCGTAGGAGGCTTTTGACTGCCTCAAGTAGGTGATGAGTAGCTGCCTTGTACTTGCACTCCTTGATTTCACCAAGCCATTTGTCTTGGAGTGCGATGCATATGGGGTAGGAGTACGGGCAGTGTTGATGCAGGATGGACACCCCATTGCTTTCGAGAGTCGGAAGCTCTTGCCTATTGAGAGGCACTACCCCATATATGACAAAGAAATGTTGGCCATCATGCTGCACTGGCCAAGTTCAGACAATACTTGGTGGGGAACCGGTTCAAGGTTAAGACCGATCATAACAACCTTCGGTATTTCCTAGAGTAGAAGCAGTTGCAAGAAAGACAACATAAGTGGGTCAGTAAGATTCAGGCCTACGACTTTGACATTGAGTATGTCAAAGGGAATAATAATGTGGTGGCCGATGCTCTATCTATGAGGCCAGCATCCCTCTCCGTGATGAGTATAGATGCAGACTGGAAGGTGCAGTTACTGGTGGAGTATTCGAAGGACCGGTTTGCATGCGAGGTGTTGGACGGACAAGTGACGGATGACCGGTACCAGGTGATGGATGAGGTCATTTATTATCGGGATAAGATCTTTTTGACAACCAACTCCCAGTTGCAGGAGAAGATCTTGCACGCAGCTCATGACTCCCCACTATCAGGGAGTTACCCGGCCATCCAAGAGAGGTTCTTCTGGAAGGGCCTCAAGGAGAAGTACTCTGACATGTCCAGGAGTGCGAAGTTTGTCAGCGGAACAAGGGGGAGTTGACCCTTCCAACAGGACTGTTGCAGCCTCTCCCCATTCCGGAGGGGAAGTGGGAGAGCATATCGATGGATTTTATCATTGGGTTGCCCATGGTGCAGGGCAAGGACTGCATCTTCGTCGTGGTTGACTTCAGCTCGGTACACAACTTCACAGGTGGCCGAGTTGTTCTTCAAAGACATTTTCAGGTTGCATGGTCTTCCCAAGACCATAGTCAGTGACTGGGACAACCGATTTATGGGAGGGTTTTGGCAGGAGTTGTTCCGACTGGTGGGCACAGAGCTCACACCGAGCACAAGCTACCATCCGCAGACCGATGGACAGACCGAGATAGTGAACAAGTGACTGGAAGGATACTTGCGGAACTATGTCACAGGGCAGCAGAGTCCTAACTGCGTGGCTGCACTTGGGGGAGTACTGCTACAACACCACCTTCCACATGTCTATTAGTATGTCCCCTTTCCGTGTTTTGTATGGTTATGATGCACTGACATTTGCTGATGCCATGTTTGTAGCTAGTAAGGCCCCCAGGGCCAAAGATTGGATCCAAGAGAGTCAGGATATCCTCAGGGCTCTCAAGGACAACTTGAAGACAGCTCAGAACCAACAAAAAATGTATGTAGACTAGGGCCGCGTGGAGAGGCAGTTCGAGATAGGGGACTTGGTGTACCTCCAACTTTAGCCATATAGGCAGTCCACGTTGAAGCAGAAGGAGGCTGAGAAGCTCAAGCCTCGCTTTTATGGACCTTACAGGGTTGTCCGACGAGTTGGGGAGGTAGCATATGAGCTGGAGTTGCCTCAGGGGAGTAGGATCCATGACATCTTTCATGTGTCCTGCCTAAAGAAGGCTTTAGGAGAGTAGGTATCAGCAGCTATGAAGCTCCCTCCTATAGATGATGAGGGATATTTGGTGCTTTAGCCAAAAGCCATCCTAGATACCAGAGAGGCACTTGAGGAGCAGGGTGGTGAAGGAGTTTTTGATTAGATGGAGGAACCTTTCGGATGAGGATACCACTTGGGAGGGGGAACAAATTCTTCAACATCCATCTTTGCAGTTGCTTGAGGACAAGCAAAATTTTGGCGGGGAGGACTGTAATATTCCAAATTAGCAGTTAAGCTAATTGGAATATTAATTTTGATTAATTTTTTCCTTTCCTATTGTTAGATAGAAATAAAGTGAGTGGGGGACCTGCAAATAGTATTTTACCAAAATAAAGCCAATTCCTAAAGTTCCTAAGGGAAAATTGCGGCTCTAGTGGTGGGGTCGAGCTATCCTTAGGTGGTAGCATGGAGGACACACGAAGGCAGCATGTGAGTGGCTGGAGGAAGGCAACACGTGTGTGGCTCAAGGAGAGGCAGCGCAGGCCAAGGTCAACATGGAGGACACACGAAGGCAGCATGTGAGTGGCTGGAGGAAGGCAGCACGTGAGTGGCTCAAGGAGAGGCAGCGCAGGCCAAGGTGGGAGCCAAGGAATACGTTGAGCCTCAATTGAAAAAAGGAAGAAGGAAGCCCTGATTTCCTCATTCATTCAACTATTTTTCTTCTTGTCATTTTGACAAAGCACTCTTGAGCCAAAGAGCCGAGTCTGCAGTGTTGTTTAGCACACAAGATCTTTAAGCAAAGATTTCAACCTCTACCTCTGGGGACTTCGAGTGCCCGCACAGGAGAGGAGTTCCACATTTTATGACGGGATTTTCCATCAACAACTTCAGGTGATAGCGTAGCCATTTATGGACTGCACAGAGGAGGAGGAGATTGTGCAGTGGAGGACGCAGTGCAGTGTGGAGTTGTGCCGGGAGGTTGGAGAGTAGGGAAGTCACATCAGGAGAATTGGAGGGGAGGCTAGCCACCTCCTACCAGGGATTATTGCAGCATTCCAGAGACAATTTCCAGCAGTTCCTTCCAGTGGTTCGATTTCCCCAGCAGTTTATTGAGCCAAGCCCAAGAGGGCCATTTTCCGGGGTCGAACTTTCAACAAACCATTTCCGCGTTTTTGTTGGTTTGATGAGTAGAGTCCGGTGTCCAATTCCCAGAATTTTCTAAGCAAGGGAAGCAGCCTATCCAACAGGAGATTTAACTTGGGTTTGAGTTGTTCTTCAGCCTGTTTCAGCAGGCCTAGATGCAAGCTTTTCAGCACCACTATTTTACTCATTCCATTCAAATTAATAAAATAGCTCAATAGTTGTTTTTGGCTCCAGTTTGTATGTTTTGATGGTGTATTTTCTGTTGCTATAGTTTTTAGTCTATTGTATTTAATATCACTGTCTATTCCCGATTTGGGATATTACACTTTATAATAATAACCCTCTCTAAAATTCGCCACGCTGTTTTGAAAAAAATAATGGGACCCTTTAAATAAATCAATTTTGATCTAATGTCCCAAAATTCAAATAATAAAATTTGATCTAACATGTGGCCTCGCCTTAATAAAAATTTTCCCCAGGAATGAAGATTTGCTCTGGCAATAGATTTTGGCACATTCAAAATAAACCCCTGAACAACCTCAATCAAAATTGAAAACCCGCAGGCTGAGCCAAGTCCAAGGATCTGATACCACTGTATTTCCAAATGGAATATTTTGGCAAATTTTGCAGAAATGCGCTTAACCAGAATTTCTTCAATAATTAACTATTTAATTAACAGAAGATTGCCATGTAAAATTAAACAGTAAAATACATGCAATACGAACATACAAGTGCCCAAATTAATTTGAGCTTTATTAATATATATGAACTGGGGTTTTACAAGCTGAACTGAGAAATAACTGAGATAAAACTGGCCTCAAGGATCTGCTGCAATGTTGCACGACCCTCCACCAAAACTGAACTGAATTGCCGCTGCTAAGCTCTCCTGTGAATTCTGGATGAATTCACAAAGGAGAGATGAGTGCTCGCCCAATCTCTCTAAATCACCCGAGGGTTTCCGTCCTAGGGCTACCAATGGAGTAGAGAACCGGGTTCTCAACCTCACATATAAGAAGCAATATCAAATCCAAGATGTTCTTTAATGGCCCTTCCTCCTCATTTTATAAATCTGATGGACTCCTATAGAAGCTCCTATTTTATTATTATTTTAATCATTGAGCACATTTCCCTTAATTAAAATATTCTTTTTAATGCGAGAAAATGGTCAATTGGCCACCATGCCTCCTCAAGTCACTGAAAATCACTCCTAACCATCCCATCTTGTAAATATTCCCGTTCCGGTTCCAACGAGCTATTATACTTAAGGTGTTCTACCAAGAATTCCTCTCAAAATGCCACCTTAGGCGTAATTAATTGAGTTAGGCCCATTAATAACTCAATTTTCTGAAAGTTGTTGGAATGCAATGAAACGAAAAGCAAATTGTGCGGATGGTGGAATATACCAAGCGAATACCATCGAAACTCATAAGAACTCCTCAAAACCCCTCCAAAAGCCCCCCAGGGCTCGCCAATGACACCAACCTGCACCTGTGACCGATCTGCCCCCAACTTTGAAAGTTCGTCCTAACCATGTCATAAGGGGTACTAGAAAAATGAATATTACATCCTCTCTTCTTACTGATTGGATAAGCATGAAAACACCAAAGCAAAAAACCGAATATGGGCACAAGGTTTCTCGGATAGACACAAGTTCATGGTTTGCCCAAGACTCTCCTTATGGACGGATCGTATTTTTCGTCGGAACTTCATCGGCCAAAAGACATTACCAATACAAGGAAGACAGAGCAAAGGCTAACCAAATGTTGAAGTGTCACAAGGCTCCTTAGACTTCATCCCCACACAATATCAGAAACCGACATGAGGACAACACTTTATTCACATGACGAACAAAAACATGGGACGAAGCAAACAACAAGAACGAATATAAGCAAAAAGATAAGACTATGTACATAGTGTAGGGCATAGCCCCAGACTTTTATCAAAAATAATGTTTGAGATCTTGGCCATTGACAGGGAGAGATTCAACTTCCGGTCAAGTGATTGAAGGTGATAGGTGTGTTGGCCAAGCTTCTCATGTACAGTGAATGGTTCAATCCACAGGGAGTGAAACTTGGTGTGTTTGTCTTTGTCTTCATGGGCTTTATCCCATTTAAAAGACTAAGTCACCCACACTAAAACAATTCTTCCCCGCAAACTTCTTGTTGAACCACCTCTTGATATGGTTTTGAAGAATTTTTTTTTGGCTTTCAATCTTTCTTCTTAGAGCTTATGAAGGGTGTCCATCCCACGCCGCACCAACAAACATGGCTTGCCTTGGGACTCTTGGGAAAGTTGGAGAGCAGGCAAGTAGATATTAGGAGGGAGGATGGCTTCTTTTCCGTATACTAGGAAGTAAGGGGAGGTGTTCAGGGGAGGGTTAGGCGTGACTCGATCAACCCATAGAGAATTTACCAAAGCAGAGTGCCAGTTCCTTTGCTCAGAGAATATGATCTTCTTAATGATGTGGATCAAGTTCTTATTCATGGATTCAGCGAGACCATTCCCCTGAGGGTAGTAGTTAGCAGAATGGTTCAATACTACACCATTTTCCAATGCAAAATCATAAAGCTTTAGCGATGAGAAATATGTTGCATTGTCAGAAACAAGTGACGTAGGAATGCCGAACCTGGAAATGATGTTATGTTGCAGAAAACTGACGACTTCCTGATCATTCACTTGTCTGAACGAAACTTCTTCTGTCAACTGCGTCAAGTAATCTATAGCAGTGAGAATGTAGTGATGCTGCTTTGATGAATATGGAAAGATTTCACCAATAGCATTCAAGCCCCACTGTTGAGATGGTTCTTCCATTGCAATAGCCTGTAGCGAGGTTATTGAATTTTGATTTTCGCCGACATACCTTCGACAGACTTGACCTTTGTGGAGATAAGCATGAGCATCTTTGAATAGTGTGAGCTAGTAGAAATCGACCCGCACTACTTTGTGTCTTTTTGTGTTACCCACAAAGTGCCCTCTAGCTGATCCGTTGTGGAGATCACGTAACACCTTCTCTGAATCATGTGCATCCAAATGCTTGAACAATACTCCGTAATGGTGCTTCCTGAAAAGCACTGCTTGCACCAACTGATAAGATAGAACTTTTAGCCTAAGTCCCTCTTCTGCCGTGCGGAAAAATGGGAGGGCATGGTGCCATGCTCGAGATGTTGGTGCACATCTATGTACCAAGAGTTCGTGTTGATAGTGAGGAGAGTAAGTTTTAGTTCATCAGGTTCCGTGACCAGAACCTGGTTGTATCCTGAATACTTGGAAAGCAAAGAAAACGTCTCAGACCCCGATACTGTTTGCAAAACTTGTTCCTTGGACGGCACGGGGTAGTTGTGCTTGCCTGAGGTGCGATTATGATTTCGAAAATAAATACAAAAACGGTCTTCCTTGGACTTCTTTTTGACTGGGACTGAATTCGACACCTAAGTTGAGTGTCGCGCCTGATAGATGATCCCAACATCCAACAACTTTCTTAATTCTTTCTGGATAAGGGGTTCAAGCAAGGGATGTACTTTCATCAACTTTTGCTTAAACGGTTTGGCCCCTTCCCTTATTGGTGTGACATGCTGGATGATTTGCGTGTTATAAGTTTTCAACTCTTCACATGTCCACGCGGGTACTCTTCGGTACTGCTTGAATAAGCAGGTGAAGGCTTACCGCTCTTGTGGTGTACGGAAAGTATCGAGACTCTCACATTTCGGACCCTTTCCTGTTCCCAAGATGATTTGTTTATGTGACAACGTGGAACTATAAGTTTTGGTGTTGGCATGTCCCCAGAAGTGATTTTGTAGGTCATATAGATTTTTCAAAGATACCACATCCTTGGGGATGAAGTTTTCTTTACCCTTGCTGGCTGCATCCTGCAATGCTTCTTTGTGCTCGTCCTTGCTGATCGCTGGATCTTTGAGTATGTCAGCGCTCACCATAAAACACAGTATACGTTGGTCATCATCGCAAACATGTGAATAAGTGATATTGTCGAAGATGGATGGTTTATAAAAAAATTTCAACAGAAAAAACGTCCTTCAACGGTGACAACTAACAACAGTATTGGCTAATGTATCCGTAGTTGCGTTACGGATTCTTGGAACAGAAAGAATACTGAAAACTTGGAAATGCGGAATTAAATACCATACCTCTTGTTGATAAATCTTTAAATGAGGTGAAACACAGTGAATGGTATTATGTACTTGTCGTACCATTATTTCTGAACATATTCCCCATCCTTTAACCAGGTCGCATTGAATTTGAAGGGAGCTTTAGGCTTACAGGTCTCCTCAGCAAACTCCAAATAAATAGGGGAGTAATCTGATAGACTCTCCGATCCCACCCAATGATGGAAAACAGGTGTGCTGGCCACAAGTGCCTCATGCAAAAGGAATTGATCTAGTCTTCTAGGGAGAGAGGCATCCCCAACCCTACGATTTCTCCAAGTAGGTTATGGACGAGGCGAAGGGATATCTACCAAATGATGATCATCCAATAGGGTCCCCAAAGCCTCAGAAAGAGGATCGATCTGAGCAGCATGTCCCTAGGATTCGGCCAGGCCAATAAAGAAGTTCAAATCCCCGCTCATGATGAGGTTATCAACATTCATAATGGAGAGGTTGAGAAGGTGCTCCCAGAAGATTGCTCGATTAGTGCAAGGTCCATAGTTGTTCATAAGGCGAAAGTCTCGTCCAAGATTAGAATAGAAGATGTCTTCCCCAATGAAGCCCCCAAAGGTTGAGGAGCTTAACCGAACGCAGGTTAATGCCCATGGCAATACCCATAGATCTCCCACGTGCGTCCAAAGCATGGAATATCCATCCAGGTCTAATGGCTTGTAGAGCATGTACAATCAGATCAATAGGTCCAAGTGTCTCTTGTAGAAAGATAACATCAACCAGAAGATTATCAAATAATCTCCTAAGGGCAAGCGTTTTGGGAAAGTTGGCCAAACTGCGACAGTTGAAGGACAGAATCTTCATAGGGAAACTCCAAGGAGGGTCGTCTGTGCTCTAAGGACCCAGTTAAGAGTGAGTTGTCGACCATCAGCCACATCTTGCCCCGCTTGGATGATGGCCTTAGAAATATAGGAGTGTCTGCCTCTGGGTTTGGGGGGAAGGGGAGGAGCGATGATGCCTAGCCCGCCAGAGGATAATTTGGCCAATGATCTGAGGAAATAGAGTTGACTACCTTTGGAATCTGATGATGCCTCAGAAGTAGAACAAGGAGATGAATGATCCGGAATAGAAGGGGGAACATCCAAAAAGGTGGGGGGTGAAGGGGGACAGGGAATGAGGGGGATAACCAAGGGAGGAGCGATGGTACAATGTGAAACAGGACTAGAACTAGATGCACAAGTAAACAGAGATGATGAAATAGGGAGGGAATAAGAAATACCCGAAGATAAATTAGTTGCTGCCGCGCAAGATCAAGTGATCTTGGGAGAAGGTGGGCAAGGAGGAGTGGAGTAGGAACCAAAAGCCGATGATTTTGTCCTTTGAGCACGTCCACCGGTGGAGGGAGCCCGGGAGGATGGAGGCACAAGTGGAGCTTCAGCGTTCGTCGGCGCAATAGTAACTTCCAACTCCTTGTGCAAATGAAGAAGAGGACATTCCTTATAGAGATGACCAACTGTATGGCATCTGCGACATCAGAAGGGTACACCTTCGTAGTCCAGGGTCTGCAGGCGAGAAAATTGCCTCCACCTAATGTTAATGGATTCTTCCAATCCCTCTCTGGTGTCCAAATGTACAAGAATATGAGCCATAGACATGGTGCCAGTAGTAGTATAGGATTTATCATAATCCAAGTAGGTGCCGAGAGCATTTCCGATATGCTTGAATATGTCCTCCGACCATAGGTGAAGGGGAATTCCAGGGAGGCGTACCCAAATCGGACCCGCACCCAGTTGCTCACGTTCTGGGTCGAATAGAGGGCACCATCTCTTCAATACGACCGACGCCTGTTCGATATGCCAAAAACGGGAAATTACCCACTGAACATATTCAGGGTGTTGGAAACTGAGGGCAAACCACCCACGAGGCAGAATGACAACCGCAGGCAATTCCTCTAGTACCTGACCCCAAATATCCAATATCTAGAGGCGAAGCCGCACAAGGTTATACTTGCGGTCGCGCACACAACCCACCAAGACCCTATCCATCGTCTCCATAACCTCACCCATTTGGAGACCATCACCCACCACCAGATTGAGCTTCTTATTACCAGATTTGACACAGTTGGATTTCTTAGATATGCGGGAGGGTTTGCCCTGAGATGGGAGAGCCGAGCCTGCTGCTACTCCTTGATCATCGATTGCCCTGGAGACTTCATCCAGCTGAGGATCTGGAAGTGGACCATCAAAATAACCAGACGAGGGTGGGCAAGAGGCTGATCAAGGCAAGTTAGGGATCTCAGGAAACCCTAGAGACGAGTTGGGAAATCCAGAAGATGATGGAAACGAGTGCTAGGGAGGAGGTATAGGATCAGTACCACCGACAGGGTGAGCAAGGGAGGAAGAAGTCTCCAAACATGATGAATGAACAGAATGGACGCCAAGGAGAATGGAGGTTGATTAGCAAGCGGAATGGCGTCAGAGAAAATGAGTAGTGACTCAAACAGGGTGGAGGGGGAGGATTCCGAAGGAAGGGGGAATGCTTATGACGGGGAGCTGTTGAATGGGAAAGTGGTAACCCCCGAAACCCTAGGCCCACCTGTCAAGGAAGAAGGGAGTTGTTGAGAAAACGATGCAGACGGAGAGGGAAGGTGTGGCAGGGAGATCGTCCAGATCGACACCTCCTCAAAGGGATCCGAGGAATAATCCACGAGTTCCTCCTCCATCTCAACCAGTAGATAGGGATGGACAGCGGAAAAGGAAACAGTTGATAATTGTCGGGAACGACCGCGACAACTCTCGGACGAAACACATGACGACACGACAATCCCAAGCAGTCTTCAGTCGGCAAGAGTGGAAGAGTTGGCTACCATCGAAACCCTAACCAAAAACTTGAACCCTAACCGTATGCAGTCGGGTAGGAGTTTAACAGTGACCGCAATGCCATCTATTTGTTTTTCGATCTAATCAAGCTTAAGGTTAATCGTAGCTGATTTGCTAATAAAGTCTAACAATGAATTAATCATTTGATATAATAAGGTACAAGATACTAGCATATTCATGTGAGGTGTGGGTATGTAGCTAGCATCATCCTAGGTGTAAGAGTCATTGTCATATGTAAGAGTCATTGTCATATGTTGAAGACCCTATGGGAACATTGTAACTTGTCAAAATACCTCCAAGATCAAGTCAGCCTAAAGACCTCCCAAGTTGGCCTACATGAAGAGCCACGCCTCCCTTGAAAGAAGCCTATATAAGGAGAGGAATTTGACCTCCATAAGGTATTCACTCATTCTTATCATATGCGAAGAAAAGGACAAGAAGAAGGTCGAAGAAGAGGACGAAGGAGTTGAAGGAAGCCGAGGTGCTTGGATTGGGTCTCTCTCTCTCTTACGTGTAAGTCGAAGCTAGGGTTTCTGTGAAATTTTCAAACTGAAAACTAAACAGTTGCAGTGATAGATTTATCTCTCCTACATATTATTTCAATAAGTTATTATTCAGAAATCTTCTGGCAAATATCAAAATAAATACTACTGCAACACTCACAAATATATATGCAGAGAAATAAACAGTAGGGAACATAAGCACACGAATCAATCACATGTACACAGTTATTTTTGGACAATTGTCCCCGGAAAAACCCAATGCGGGAAAACCGGTGCAACAGATGAGGGTTTTATTAATTCTTCAGCAAATGATATCTGTACAGGAAATAAAACGTCAAATAAATTCTGAAACACCTGAGACTGAATTTCCGACTTCCTCAGACAATTCTTTGACACCCTGATCAACCCCTGCAAGCTTCTGTGTCTGTCTGCGTGATTCATTGTGCAGTCCCAGCATTGGACTACGTAAGTCTGCATGGAGACTGCGTGGGTTCTCTGCGCTGTAGCCTCAAGCTGCCTCTAGTGACCCACTGCTGCCCTCCGTCCCTGATCTCGATCACTACTGACTCCCTCCTCCTTCTGCTTCTGCAAACTCCTTGCCCTGCAACTCTCCCACTGAAATCGAATTCTCTTACTTCAGAATCGATCTCCTTCGGGTACTGAGTGTATGCCCGACTTATTTTTCAAATGACCCTTAAGCCTTCTTTTATAATCTTCCTGTTGGAGAACCAACGACCTAGATTAAAAGATTAATCAATGGCAAAGATTAAAACTTGACTTGATCCATGTTTTCTAGAATATTCACACTCTGACTTATTAATACCCTTTAATTATTTCATTTCCCTAAGTTTAGACTTGGGGTCTTCATTAAAATAATTAATTATTTTAATAAGTCATGAACCGAGTGGAATTTCCACAAATTGTTTCTGGGTTCTTTGGAATGCTGCTGTCCAAGCCTCCTTGCAAAGTTTGAGACTTGGAACACTTTCGGATGCTACAAAAATCAACACTCCCTCTTAGTGAGGAAGGTGTTCGAAGTTCGAACAATATGCCTGCTACATGTTGCTCTGTTTTGAAGCACCCTCTGCGCTACTGATCTCTGGACGCTGCCCCTCATTTGCTGCGCTGCTGTCTCCTGTACTGTTTCCTTTGACACTGCCACTCTCACTGTTGCATCTGTACCACAACTCCCTTTGAATATCGAGTCTTTCCATTCCTGCTACTAGAAGGGATTCTTCATCATCCCCATCTTCGCTCTGACGTAGACAAACTTTGTCTTCCCTAGAGCCTTCGTGAGGATGTCTACCACCTGTTCTCCTGTTGGAGTGTACTGCAACTGAACAACTCCACATTGTACACAATCCCTGATGAAGTGACACCTGATGTCAATATGTTTCGACCTATCATGAAGCACAAGATTTTCAAAGAGCTTGATGCAACTCTGATTATCGCATAAGATGTTGGTCGCTTCCATTTTCTCCTTGAGTAGGTTCACTAACAGTTTTCGAAGCCATATGGCTTCGCACGAAGCTGTGCTGGCTGCCATATACTCTGCTTCTGCTGAACTCAGTGCTACGGACTTTTGTTTCCTGCTGCACAGGAAGTCATTCCTGATCCTAGTCTGAAACAGTGCCCACTGGTACTCTTCCGATCAACTAAACTTCCAGCCCAATCTGCGTTGGTGAAACCAGTCAACTTGACATCATTTCTATGGGTATACTTCAATCCAAGCTCGACTGTTCTTTGAAGGTACTCGAGAACATGCTTTCCTGCTGCCCAATGTGCCCTCTTTGGTTCCACGATGAACTGATTGAGGGTATTTACAGCATAACAGATGTCTGGCTTTGTATTTACCAGATACATCAATGACCCTGTGAGCTGCCTATATAGCGTAGGATCAACCTCATCATCTTCGGCCATGTCGATTTTCATCCAATTGGTGATCATTGGAGTTGTCATGGGTCTACAATCCTCTAACTGAAATCCCTTCAGAATCTTTGTAGTGTATCTCCCTTGACCAAGGAAGATTTCCTTGTTTTGTTGCCAAACCTCCAACCCCAGAAAATAGTGCATCCGTCCTAGATCCTTCATGTCAAATTCTTCAGCCAAATTCTTCTTGCAGTCTATGATGAGCCTTGATGATCCTGTCAAGAACATATCATCTACTACAAAACCAGTATCAAAGGCTCATTCCCTACTCTCAGATAGTAGAGGTTGGGATCTGCGTCACTCTTGACGAATCCCATCTTCTGTAGGTAGCTAGCTGTCAATGCGACCATACCAGGCTCTAGGAGCTTGCTTCAGTCCATATAACACTTTCTTCAATCTGCACACATGAGTTTTTTGATCATGTGTTTCAAAGCCCTCCGGTTGTTCTATATACACCTCTTCCTCTATCACCTCGTTCAAGAATGCCGTCTTGACGTCCATCTAGTGAATTTCCCATCCCATCTACGCTGCAAGGGATATTATGGACCTGATAGAGTTGTACCTGGCTACTGGGGCGAAGGTTTCTTCATAGTCAATTCCTTCCTTCTGAGCATACCCCTTAGCCACAAACTTGGCTTTAATTTCTCGATGCTGTCGTCTGCAGCATACTTGATTTTGTAGATCCACCTGGATCCTACAACTGATCTCTCTTGAGGTCTGGGGACCACTTCCCAGACATCATTTGTCATGATGGAACTGTACTCTTCCACCATTGCATCAACCCACACCTGGTGCTGAGCTGCTTCCCGAAAACTGGAAGGTTCTTTGACTTGAGCAACTAAGGCTTGATACCTCTCAGGCTGCTTACGCTGTCTCTTCTCATTTCGAGGGATTTCGACAAAGTCCTCTGCATCCTTCAGAATCTGTCGAAGTTCCCTGCTCGTTCTCCCATTGGTAGTGGGTGGAGCTACTAGATCTCCCTCTTGCAAATCCTTAGGAGACACATCCCTTGGATCCCTATGCCTTGGGGAGGCAACTGAATTTTCTGCTACTGGTTGTTGGGGCTGAACCAGAGGCTCTTCCTCAGATTGCGTAGCAGAAGGCAGGGCTCGGGATCTTCTAAAGGCCTTCTCCTCCATGAACTTCACATCCCTTCGCACCACAACTTTCCTGCTCTCAAGAATGTTGATGCGATATGCCTTTGCATTCTCGTTGTATCCTACCAGATACCCTTTTTTGACAGTCATCTCCAACATCTTCCTCTTGTCACTGGGCACATGACAGTGAGTTGTATTGCCGAAGATCCTAAAGTGACTCACTTCAGGCTTACAGCTAGTGAAGACACTTTCTGGCGAGATACTTCCCAGTGCAACATGAGGAGTCCTGTTCTGAATGTAGACAACTCTATTACACGCTTCAGCCATAGGAATTTGGGCATGTCTTGGTCATATAGCATGGCTCTTGTTGCTTCAACAATAGTCCGATTCTTCCTTTCTGCCACACCATTCTACTTCGGATTGTATGGAGCTGTCCACTCTCTTTTGAAGCCTTCCCTTGCGCAGAATCTGGTGAACTCTTTATCTATGTATTCACCACCATTATCTGATCGCAACACCTTGGTTCGCTTCCCTGTTAGATTTTCTACCAGAGCCTTAAACTCTTTGAATCGACTGAAGACTTCATCCTTGGTCTTCAAGAAGTAGATCCAGGTTTTCCTGGAATGGTCATCAATGAAGGTGACGAAATATTCGGCACCACTAAGAGCTCTAGTGGACATCGGTCCACAGATATTTGAGTGTATCAGATCCAATACACCCTTGGCCCTATTGTTGCTTCTCTGATATGCTACCTTGGCATATTTTCCCAATACGCACCCCTTGCAGACATTATCTCATTTAGTGCTCAGTTCTGGAACACCTGTGACAGTCTTCTTGAGGGTTCTCAATGCCCCATGATGCAAATGCCCCATTCTTTTGTGCCATAGCTTATTCAGGTCTGTTTCATTCGCGCTGCCGACCAGTGCCATTGGAGAGTCAAACTGTAGCTTGTACAGTTTGTTGCTTCTTACCATGATCCTTGCCTTCTTCTTCCAACTGGGGTGCTTGACGTAGACTCTATTGCTAATAAAGTAGACGTCATATCCTCGGTTTTGAAGCTAAGACACTGAGAGCAAGTTCATCCCCAAACTCGACACATGCAGCACATTAGTGGCCTGGATTCTATTTCCAGCCTTGGTTTGAAAAACTACGGTACCTCTCCCAATGGGAGTGCATTTTGTTTTATTACCCATGGTTATTTTGAAATTCATCTGCTCTTCTTCGTTGTCGGAAAAACAGTCTCGTACTCCAGTCATGTGAGCAGAGGCTCCACTATCAATATACCAGACATCAGAAGAAGCAGTGCTCGATACACAAGCAAAATCTTCCTCAAGTCTGGATGCCAATACAGAGACGTCATGATCCATCTATTCTGTCATGCTTCTTCCCCTTTCTGGAGAACTGCATGAACCCTTCTGCGTCGTTGCTGCAATAGTAGATTTTCGTTCACTGGTAGATTCCCCCTTCCTGTTATTCATCTCTGGCTCTGATACCATGTGAAATTTTCAAACTGAAAACTAAACAGTTGTAGTGATAGATTTATCTCCAACTTATTATTTCAATAAGTTATTATTCATAAATCTTCCAGCAAATATCGAAATAAATACTACTACACCATTCACAAAAAGATATGCAGAGAAATAAACAGTAGGGAACATAAGCACACGAATCAATCACATGTACACAGTTATTTTTGGACAATTGTCCCCAGAAAAACCCAATGCGGGAAAACCAATGCAGCAGACGAGGGTTTTATTAATTCTTCAGCAAATGATATCTGTACAGGGAAATAAAATGACAGATAACTCCTGAAACACTTGATACTGAATTTCCGGCTTCCTCGGACAATTCTTTGACTCCCTGATCAACCCCTGCAAGCTTATGTGTCTGTCTACGTGATTCAATGCGCAGTCCCAGTGCTGGACTGCGTAAGTCTGCGTGGGTTCTCTGCGCTGCAGCCTCAAGCTGCCTCCAGTGACCCACTGTTGCCCTCTGTCCCTGATCTCGATCACTACTGACTCCCTCCTCCTTTTGCTTCTGCAAACTCCTCGCCTTGCAACTCTCCCACTAAAATCGAATTCTTTTACTTCAAAATCGATCTCCTTCGGGTATTGAGTGTATGCCCGACTTATTTTCCAAATGACCCTCAAGCCTTCTTTTATAATCTTCCTATTGGAGAACCAACGACCCAAATTAAAAGATTAATGTTTTTTAGAAGATTCGCACTCTGATTTATTAATACCCTTTAATTATTTCATTTCCCTAAGTTTACACTTAGGGTCTTCATTAAAATAATTAATTATTTTAATAAGTCATTAATCGAGTGGAATTTCCACAAACTGTTTTTGGGTTCTTTGGAATGCTGCTGTCCAAGCCTCCCTCCAAAGTTTGAGACTTGGAACACTTCTGGATGCTATAAAAATCAATAGTTTCTGCGCTAGGGCATCCTTGGGTTTGATCTTGGAGGAGAGGAAGAAAATAAGGCAAGTGTCTCTATTCCTACATCTCAAGAAAATGCAAGCGAAGGGAAGGAGGAAGCTCTACAAGGAGATCGAAGTCTCCAAGTAAAGTTGCAGCAGTTCAAAAATTTCGGACTTTCTGGAGAGGTTGAAGAAGTTGCATCTGGAGGCTGTGCTAATCTTGATCTTGGAGGGTATTTGTCTATGTCACTAGGTCATGGTATTCGTCAATTGAATATTCTATAAGAAGAGAAGAGATTTACGAGTTTTCCCCTCAAGAGGAGGGGTTTTGGCTGGCTTGCAGCCTATATACTGTGTCACTGTTCTTATTGTTTTCGTAGTTGTTTGATGTATTGCACACTGTAATAATAAGGAACAAAGATAAGAAGTAAAAAGATAACACAAACTCTTAACTTATTCATTGCCCTATTGAATCCTCAATTGTATAAGATCAATATTCTTATGTGTACATGCAGTACTTGTAACCAAAATATGTGATACCAAAAGCATTATGTCAAATTGACAATCTAGGGTTTCTATGGAACAATGGAAAATAGAATCCTAGGGTTTCCAAGTACAAACCCTAGATCAAGTTATCATCCTCATCAATCATCACTAGAGTTTACTATATATCGTAACAACCAAGTTAGGTTTAGGGGTTCCATATGGCTAGGGATTCTTACGTTCCATCCAGATTTTACAATCCTAGATATTAAAAATAATGGAAACTACAAACTCTAGAACCAATTCAATTTAAAAATATGTTAGATTCTTAAAATAATATACATACCTCACAAATACGTACCTTCATCCTTCATGATCACAGAGGTTGCTACAAGGCTTGCTCTAGGGTGTCATAAGAAAACAAAGATTTTCCATGATGTTAAGTCATGAGCTATTTGCACAGGTGCTACTGCCTTTTGAACCAAGTCATTGCATGTTTCTTTAGACGAGTTGAACAATACTGTTGTTCCAATGCCAGATGCCTGTAGTTTCTCCTTTGTCACATTGTCCAAACTTCTACTTGACTCTTCGACTCTTCAACTTCAACTTGACCCATTGCTTGTAGTTTCTCCTTTGTCGATTCGTCGTTTGACTTATGTGTACATAAGTCTTAGCATAGTTTCTTCTTTACTACAACTTCTTGTCCTCTACACTAATGTATAGGACTAGACTTCGGTTTTATTGTTCACCTTTGGATTTTATGAATATGATTACCACAAGATTGCGTTTATTATTTCAACCTTTATGTCACTGTATAGTATAGGATTTGCGAATTTGATCCAAGGATGGTGATAAATATTATTTATACGGTTTTAGGTTTATGGTCCTTTCTATGCGTAGGATTGTAAGAGGAATCTCGTCTTCTTTTCAAGATGATGTGGCCATATTTTATGCTCAAAATTTTAGGCTACCATTTCCTCCTTACTGCAATTCTTACAAGACTTCTGGGTCATTGTAATCTGCAACTTTGGGTTACTAGTTCAGATCACTTTGATTGCAACCTTTTCGAATCACTGTAACTTTTGATGACAGACCTTTGGATGATAGACTTTAGCCTTGGTTAAAAGATCTTAATGTTCTACTCCTTTGATCGAAGAATGATAAATGGACAATGCTTTTAGCTTCACATTCTTTGCTGCTTAATGACTGTGAGATGTGATCGAATTTTTTCTTTTGTTTCCTCTAGGAGCTTGGACCAAGGAGACTTTATTCCTTTTTGTTGTCTTAAGGCCTTAGTGACCTTCTTACTGTCCTTATGCAAATGAACCTCGCTCTGAAACCATGTTGAGAAATCAGGGCGGAATAGTTAGGGCTTCTTCTTGTGATTAGCTTTATTTTCTTTTTCTTTGTTATTACATGTTTATCATCAAAACAACTGCCAAATCTTCAAAGTGACCAAGAGAACACGAAATGTAGGCACTTAGCTAGCGCAAAACCCCTAAGGAAGGGAATACTGAGTCAAACTCTTCCACTATAGAATCATATCATATTGAAACAAACTTGACCCTTAGACCAAAGACAGAAGCTCCCTCCATCCTCCAAGTTAGTTCTTCTTTACTGCAACTGCCGCAATTTTCGTCCTATCATCCTCAGTCCCTGTAACAAGCTTTAGAATGAAATGGATGACAGACATAAACATCATGACAAACTCCTTTCATCTTTGCTAGCAAATTTTCTTCCTATCTAGCCCTTCACATTTCTTCTTGTTTTCATTTGAATTGTAGATCGAAACTTGAAACTGCAGACTGAAACTTCAGATCGAAACTTGCTTCATCACATCACAGAAAGACCGAATGCACTCAGGTATTTATAGTTGTTTGAAACTCCAATTTGAGGCCGATTTGTTAACTTTATTGAGGCCGACTTTGATAATTAGTTTGAGGCAAATTCGTCCACTTGTTTGAAGCTGACTTGAAGGTTTGATTTCGGAGGAGGAGGAGAATATACATAGAATAATTTTCTTTTTGACTCAAGGATCCCATGAATGACAATGGCAAAAATCCTAGAAGCCTACAATGGAGGCTTGACCTATTGACCATTGACCCAAAGCATGAGACCCATGCTTTAATAAGTCAATCTTTCTTTAATAAAAAAATATTTTTCTTTTCTTTCAAATACAATTATGAAGACCGACACTGTTGGTCAAGGTTGTCATTGATGTCAATATGGCATTGTTTGTGATGGCAAATATCCTTGTGATGTGTGATGTTGCCCTAGATGCCCATGAAATCCTAGCAGTGGATAGCTCTTGATTATTGTTCATAATGCCCTAGTGATGCAACTCCTAGAACTAATGCTTGCTATATGATGTTCTAGCCTAGGTGAAAATGCCATAGCCCTTACAAATAAAGAACCCATGTAAATGAGCCCTTACCTTGTATGCCATAGTCATTAATGAATAAATAACTTATTGGAAGAATAAGTAGGAGAAAAAAAAACTATCACTGCAGTAGTATTTCAGGATTGAAATTTTCACACTTAGAATAAACATTTAACTAAAATAACCAAGATTCCTACATTTCACATTAATCTTAGGATCTACATTACATATAGGGTAGTCATTCATACAAGCAATAGTAGCTCATCAAGTACTTTGTCCTAAATTTCTTAGTAAGATAGTTGACTCCATAAGGCACTGGTATCAATCGTCTAAATCTACTTGAATCCTTTAAATCTTGTTAGATATTATACAAGTATTTGGTCGCTTAACTGTGTCTTCAGAGCAATAGTTCCCGAACTGGTTGGTTTCCAACTAGTTCCATTTCCATAGGGTTTAGCCCCCTTAGTCTGCTGTAGAGAGACAACTTAAACAGAGAGATTGGGGATCAAGGTGAAAACCCCCGATCTAAGCCGTTGTCGCGGTGCCTAGACATTCTGTGTGTCAACAGACCCTATAGTCCAAGGGCTAGGTTTAAGTGGAAAATCACAAATGTTATTTTTCAAGCATGTTTTCAGCCATTGATTAGGGCTTACATTTAGTTTTTTCTTGTTGTTTTATGTGTTTTTAGCCATTGAAAAATTGTTGTAATCTATTTCTTAGTTTATTCATCAAATAGCCTTTGTTTCTCACATGTCTAATATCAATTTTAGGCTGTTTTGTTATTGCTGTTATAATATTGCATGCTGTAATTGTGTTAATCATAAACCCTAGTTTATAATAACAATTTGTAATTTAAAGATAATGTGTTTGTGAACTAATTTGAATCTCTACAAAACATGCTAAGCCCTCTATATTTAGCCTACGGTCCTTTGAACTTGTTTTCTTAGTATTACATCTCATCTCACTTGGAACCTTAAGTATTGGACATTTATCCTTGGGTGTAGTCTATAGTGGAACCCTTATGGGAGCACTTGGGTTATCTAATCCCTAAGATTTGTTGGGGAAGCCTCCCTTGTGGGGATCTGACCAAAAAATAATAGGGGAACAATTGCTAAGGTGACATTGGAGAGTGATTCCATTGTTGCTCTTAATCTAGAGTGCGTAGTGAGGCTTTGCACTGAGGTTCTAGATTTGGCAGTAATAGTACCATAAAGCGTTCCCAAATTTGGACATATTGTGGTGGTGTTCTCAAGGTATTTTAGTACTTTTTCCAAGTTTCCAAGTTTCCAGATTGACCTAAGTGCTTGAGAGTGGCTTGGGAGCCATGGAAAAGTATCACCCTGTTTGTGCCAACAACCCTTTAAAGCAAAACAAAGGTAGAGGATTGAGCTTTGAGAGTTTGTGACCTTTGTAACTAATGGTGATATGACATTCGTAAAATAAACGGATAAAAAAGAGAAGGTAAGTAGAATGTCAACTTTTAGTTAAATCTTTAACATTACCATTAATTGTTGCAGGATGTTTGAGAGTGGTTCCAACCTCATTGGACTTCATATGGAGAAGTAGAATTTCATATCCTATTCAAAATTCAGTAGACTTAACAATTTTCACGATTTTAGGATTGGTAGGATTGTAGCATTTTTGTTGGATTCTATCATGTATGATGGTATGAGATTGGCATTAGTCAAGACCACCATTCTATGAGATTTTGCATAATTTAATCAGTTATGAGAGTTAACATAGACATTGGTCTCCTTCTAAAATGTCATTTATGTATATCATTCTTTTTATCAGCTTAGTTTTTTGCAAGATAACGTGCTATTTCGTGTATGTGTATTATTAGTAATTACTATGTAATGTCCCTTGTGAATTGATGATCTTCGGAAGGACAAAATAGCCTATCCGATCCCGTAGGCTATAGTCTTAATAAAGGGGTAAAAAGTTAAAACCCAATTTTTTCCAATGTTGGGGCAACATTGTGTAAAAGTTTGGTTGGCTGGGGTAAAAAGACCCAAAAGTGGGGGTTGCACTCACATTTGGGGACCCATGGAAAAATCTATAAATAGAGGGGAGATGAAATCAAATCATAATCATCAAATTGGGTCAAATATATCTGTTTCTTGAGCTGTGGCTTTGATGGTTTTAAGACCCCTTTTCCTTATACTAATTTCGGCGGTGAAATATTCCACTCTAGTTAGTCCATCATTCTCCATTTATTTTCTGTTATAATTTCTCTTGGCAAATCATGGATTTTGGCACTGAATAGGTTTGTTTGGACCAGCAAAACTGGTAGAATTTCCAGCCAAATTTAATTGGATGAATTGGGGTATCCTGAGGCAGCTGCAGGGCTGATGGCCGCAAACTGGTAAAGGTAAAAGGACAAGTTGTCAGACCCCTGGTGGCAGCAAGTTTAGAACAACAAACAGAAACTCAGGCAAGGCAGAAAATGACAGTTGGAGTTGTGGAATTGGCCGGGACTGCTACAGGCCTCCCTTGATAGCAACAAGTAGACAATGCGTCGTTACAGTGCATTATTGGCTGCCAGATCTTAGATAGCAAGTTAAATTAGCACAGTCACAGTGGAATTGGTTGAAGACTAAATATTTATCTTGAAATCCGGATTATGTTTTAATGGTTGAAGGAATCTATTGTTAGATTCATATCACTGCTGAAGATATTTATTACTGTGGAAATTTTGTGCATTTTCATTACTGTCTACTATTGAATAAATGAATACTGTTGTTGTATGATCTTGTGGATTGATTGTAACCCTAGCAAACAGAGGAACCCTAGGGAATAAAATTACCCTAGCACATTACATACTATGTCTCCCCTATTTCGTGTGTGTATATATATATACATATATTATTACTATGTCTTCCCTACGTATACATTTTGGGGAGTCACATTTTCAGGCATTTCTGTTTTGGAAACTTGTAGACATTTCAATGTTTTGATAAACCATAAGGGTAGCACTAAAGAGAACAAGTTCACCATAACAATGCCCATGATTTGCAAACTGGTCCATAGAATTTACATAGGTGTCAATGGTCATCCTGTCAGGTGTTGTGAAAATGGTCCTTTGACACCCCATGCAGAATTTGGTGTAATAGATGGGTTTTCTAGGGATGCCATCCATGAATGTGTGGAAGCATCCCTTGGGTTTGCTTGTAAGATTTTTATTGAAAAAATGTATATTTATTTTTCACCTTTACATTGGCATGATAGTGTTATGTTGATCAATTTTCCTGTGGAGTGTTGTAGCAAACACGTTGGTCTGTTTGCATGGTTATCCCACAGAATGTAGACTTTAAGCGAAAGATAGAGCTAGATAAGTATTTAACATAAATGTCATTTGATCTGTAGATTTTCTTACACAATCCTATGCAGTGATGTGTCTCTTTTAAAAACGCATGCAATTTTGTCCCAATAAGCATTCAAAAACATTATGTTAAAATATATAAAAGGCATGGGCCCAACATGCATCATTATATGCACACATGCTGTTTGGTCTTATGTCAACTGCATGGAGCTGCTTTACCAAATATTCACGGTATCATTATTTAAAAAATGAGAGTAAATGTATATGTGGTATACTTGTGCAGATTGACCCATTTTTCTACTTAATTTTGAAATGCAATATGTTGATAAATTTATGTTTGGAAAACTGTGTGCAGGCTAATAGTAGACAGGTTCTATGACCTGGTGGATTACTGGATAACATTCAATGAGCCACATTTATTTGCTTTGACCGCATATTGTTGTGGTGTCCCGGCCAATCTATTCCAAGTTGCTGCAACTGCTTTACATCGAAGAGTTTACAGAAGCACAATGGACAGAATGTTAACAGCTCATATAAAAGCTTATGATATTATACATGATACAAGGTGGGTACCAAATCATGTCTTTTAGCAAAGAGGAGAGAAAAATAAGGAAAACTGATTCCTACTGATCCCAAGTTTGTATGTGATCACAATTGTGTGAGTTTTTATCTTTGGTGATAGGCTCTCTTAAGAGACTGTAACACATTTAAATATGTAGTCATTAATATTCTTGTTGATTGTTGCTGCACATTTCTGTAGATTAGTACCATCATTCATTCCAGTCCCTCCCAGCTGTTTATTTATGCCCCATCAGCACTGATTTCAGTTGGTGCCCAACCTGTTTCCTGGTCAACTTTGTTTTTTTGTTTGCATTTGATCTTTTACATCATTATCATTAAAATAGTAACAGCTAAACACCATGATATATAATTGTTTTGATGTTATTTCAAGGCCAAAATGCAGCAGCAGAAGAATTTATTGTAATTATTACCTTGATCCTAGTAAGAATTAGTTAGATGGTAATCTGATACTTCAGTTGGATCACTTTTTCTTAGGAGAGCATTCATTATTATTTCCTCTCATCCTCTTCATTTTTGGGAGGTATTCTTTTTCCTCAAATTGAGGAATAAACATCTGATTTTGCACTCGTGACAGTTTAAATTTGGTGGATTTGTCATAATTGTCAATGGAAATACATATTATTTTCATGCACAAATTATGTGGGCAGTTTGGCTAAGGGAATAATCATCTTACTACCTGCACAATGCCATGCTCAGGTTATGCTTGGATATTTTTTTGTCATTCAGGGAAATGTAGTCATAACTTTTATATTCATGTCTACTTTGCATAGAATTTCAATCAATGAATCTCACATACTTGGAGACTCAAGAGGCAAACATGTTGAGAAATCTTTCATGCTTATTTGAAAAGAGAGGCGTGCCTAAGTTTGGTCGAAATATATTTTTGAGTATGGAACCGAAAGTTGCATTTTTCATGATGTATTTTGGAAGAACATATACTAAAGAAGTACAACTACTGACATTTAATCTTGCGATTGCAAAAATATGTAACAGTATTATCAACTTTATGGATTAACTGTTTCTTGTTGGATTTCAATTCTGAATTTTAAATTTTGTTTATGAGGGGTTCCTTGGCAAACTGGGGCCATGCTATTTTGTTACATTCCTTCCCACCTCTCTATTTTAACATTTTTCCATACAATTTCTGCATTATTTCTCAGGCTACTATATCGATAGTAGACCACTCTTTTCACTTCCACTCTCTGTCTTCCAAATTTCCTCTTCCCTTGCAGCCATAAACTCTGGCTATTATTAGTTGAGGACCTAGGAAATAAAATGCATGATAACATGGCATCCATGTTTTGATTATGATAAAATCATGTTGGCAAATAAGTAACAATCAGCACACCTATCATTTTAAGAGTGACGAAAGATTGGCAGTTAAACTTTGACTAAATTGTACTGTATATTGTGTATGTTCTTCATAGAGAAAAGGCATCAAGAAAAGTAAGTGTTGGCATTGCGCATCATACTTCTTTCATGCGACCATATGGATTCTTTGATATTACTACAGTCGAGTTCAGCAATTGGATGACATGCTTTGGCTATGTAGATCATGTCTTCAGCAAGCTGGACTTCTTAGGAATAAACTACCATGGGCAGGTTTATATTGCACACAACCTTGCTAATGTATAGTTTTGATTTGAATTTTAAAACTTAAAACCTGCAAAGCGTGTGATTTATAATTTTGCTACAGGCATAATCAGAAACTATTGTTTTTATTCCTCAGGAATTCATTTCATCTGTTGGGTTGAAACTAGTTGAGAACGAGGAATACAGTGAATCAGGAAGGTGCATATACCCAGATGGATTATATCGACTACTCCTTGACTTCCACAACCGCTATAAAAAGTTTAATGTTCCCTTCATCATTACTGAAAATGGTGTTGCTGATGCCACTGATCTCCTTCGGAGGCCATATATTCTGGAACATCTCCTTGCTGTAAAAGCAGCCATGAATAAGGTGTTTGATATTCTCTTGCTGGACTAATTTTCATCTGTTCTTTATGGAAAACATGTAATTGGTTGAAGCAAGTATTATTTCCAAGACTCTAATTTATTTACATTCATTATTAACAAGGATTCTTAACATTTGTAGGGTGTACCTGTTAAAGGTTACTGCTTTTGGGCTTTGTCAGACAACTGGGAATCTGCAAATGAGAATAGCTTCAAGTTTGGCCTTGCTGCTATTGACTCTGATAAAAACCTGCAACATATTACTCGACCATCCTATTATCTCTTCTCTGAGGTAAGGACAGCAGTTCAAGTTGCTGTAATTGTCAAGAGAACAAGCTAAATTAAAAGCATTGAAGGTTTTTATTGTGAAAAATATAATTCGTAAGGCAGGCAGTATAACATTTTATATCAAAATACAACACTTGAAAATATAATTTGTGTTTGTTATCTAAACTACTCTTTCAAACAGCCTCTGGGTTGTAGATCACTTGGAAAATCATGTTAGGTTTATAAGGTCCTTGGTTCAAACCCCGGCTTACCTGTGTCTATGTTAGGGGCAGGCATGGTGCAACTAGTGGTTATAGTGGCAAATAGAATGGGCCCTGTGTTATGCGAGTATGAGACCGCCCCAGTTGCTGCTTCCACCAGTGGGAAGAAAAAAAAACTACTCAAAGGATTTGTACAAAATATTTTAGTGTTTTCAAGGTAGATTTGAGTAACTTCATGTTTCCCTTTTTTATCCATTTTTGGGGTATGATCCATTGTTTGGAGATGTGACTGGCCATTCTTTCCAATACCAGATTAAGCACTGGGTGACTGAACTAACCCCTTGTAAAATTTTCAATCCTATGCAGCTGTTGTCCTAAGGTTCTCTCATCAAATAACTCAAAGCAGATTTGTTTAACATTAGAAAATTAAATTTCTGGACATTTCATCAATCACACAAACAGCTGAAAAATGAACAGTGGAAGAAATAAAATACATACACGGAGTTCTCCTCCTAATCATCTTTTCATTTCTTTCATCAAAGCTTACAAGGTGACATCTGTAGCCTGTTTCTAATCAGCAGCAATATGGTCATTAAATCACTTCAAGCAGAAGTGTATGGGCTGGGTAAAGGAGGGTACAGTTATATCAGTACGGTCTAATCTGTTACTGCCTTTCTTGGATGACAGACTGCTTTCTCCCTCTACTCTCAACACTGAAACATTCTTAAGCTGTTGGAAACACTGAGAGGGGGGGTGAATCAGTGTTTCTTAGCAATTAACACTTTATTAATTTTTTTCAGAGCATTAGTTATTCTTCAACAATATTATTATTATGCAGCATCAAATAGCAAAATCATTAAACAACACAATATAACAATGCAGAAAGATAGAAATAGTAGACACAAGATTTTTAGGTAGTGTTGACCACTGGAGTGGCATTTGATGATAATGAGAAGACTCCATGCCCAAGGATGAACCAGAAGACATCTGTGCCATCAGATATCATCAGTTCAACAGAGTTTTTAAACTCTACTTCTACTTCTTATCATTTTCTCTTGTACCCAGATTCCACGCCCTACGGGGAATTGTAATAAGTGATGCTAGTAATGATGAGTTTTGAGTCAGTATTAAGTCTGTAACAGGCCTAAGTAGCCTGGGACCTTGTCAACAAGTGAGTATTACTCTGGGAGGTTTTTTTAACTTGGTTAATTATCATCTCCCTACTAGGAGTTAATAATTAATTGAGTTTTTTCCTTCAATTTTACTCCAAAGCCGGAGTACGGCTTGATGGTGAGGCCTTGGGTGACTCCTAGTGTCTAGAGTCAATGTATATTACCATACTAGATCACACAAAAAATTTCGTGGAATTTGGTTAGGTCTAGGTAGTGATTTTTTAATTTTTTAGATTTCCCGCAAGTCGAAAATTGTAATAAAAATTGCAATTGAATTGTAATAAGTGTTGTTTAGAGAAGTTGTATGGGGTATGAGTAATTAAAATTACACCTCTCACGCTCAACTTTATACTATGACACACTTTGAGGGGTTAAAAATGTGTTTTGAACCCTCAAAACCCACTTTTCCTAAGTTTAGTGGGAAATCTGGCAATTAATTAAGCCAGAAATTAAATAAATGAAGAAAAATAAAAATCCACACATGCTAAATGAGGTGGAAATGAGGTGGAAAATTATGGAGGAGTTAAAGTGAAGTCCCAAGGTGATATGGACTCCTAAAATCAAGGAAAAGAAATGCGCTCAAATAAAATTGATTTTCCGGCATTAAATGAGAGTTGCGTACTTGGAAATTCGAATTTGTGAAGTTAGTGCATATTTGGGAGGATTTGGGAGAATATTTGGTGGAGATTTTTGTGGGAAAATGTCACCACATGGGTTACCAACCATATACACATGTCATTCCATCATAAAATTCGAATTTGACACATAAGGGAAGAAGAAAATGATGTCCACTTGCCAGAATTCGATTTTTACACTTGGCATTGGAGCTCCACTTACCAAATTCGAATTTGCCTTGAGATCTACTCCCTCTCACCACTTGGCATATGGTTCTTCATTGAGATTTGCTCCCAACTTTCTATATAATGGAGTCATGGGCTCTCATATTGTAATCATTGTTTACTAGCTATTGTGCTTGCGGAAGCGCTGCTGCCTTGTACACTTTCAGAAATATCAATAAAGACTTTGGGGTTTCATTCATGAGGTGTTCCTCCTTTTGGAGTGTGATGAATTGTTGATCATTGGTATAATTCTTTTTACTCATGCTTTGATCTAATTTGTTTTCATATGCTTTTGTAGATTTGTTAATGTAGAGCTATCTTACATTGACATTTGATTTAGGAGTATGCTCTAGGTATAGAATGCTCTAGTTGGTTTCAAATAAATCTCTAGAGTTTCTTATCATTGTTTATTACTAGATCTATATGGAACTAATTCTTGATTTAAGTTTTGTAGAGAGAACATCTTGTTGGGATCAAAGAATCAAGTGTTGGGGGAAGTCTTTGGAGAGACCAACCCACTCTTGATACATTCTCAAAGGAGCTCTCATTTGTTCTTTGAACCTTCATAGTCTTATCTTACAAGCCAAATACTTCTAAATTTGAATATCTTTTAAAACATTATACTTCATTGCTTTCATTTGCTATCTAAGAGCTTGAATATGACTAAGCAAAGAGGAGAGTTTACTCGAACTCTTTGGCTTAGCTCTTTGTAAATTGTTGTGCAATATTTTGTAATTTTATCTATCTAATATTTGATTGGTTTTGTAGCCCTCTTTCGATTTTTTTCTTGTGACAGCTTTAGTGGACAACTACAAGAAATTACTAACAAGTTGTTGCAGGACCTTTGGGCTGAATTTCAAATGAGGAAGATAACTCTCTCTTCTTTGGTTGTGGGCATAGAAGAGGCTTAGCTTCTCTTTTCCTATTGTAAAGTTTGAATTTATTTTGAGTTCTTAGAAATTCTTTCCGAGGAAAAGTCTATGGTCTCAATATTTATTTGTAAAGACTTTCCTTGGTTTAGAAAAGGCCTCATGGTCATTTCATTCTTGTAAAATTAATAAAAATTTCTGTTTTTGTTGTGGGAGCGTGGGTTTTACCCATTGGCATCCCTATCTCTCCATTTCAAATGAGAGAATTTGTAGATGGATTGTCTTAGTGGTTTTGACATTTCCATTTTCTTTCACATCACATATGCATGCTCTAATTGGGAAGTAACACAAATTGCATAGTCCTTTAATTTCTTAATTTTCAATCTCATTTTCCATCACTTACTTATGTTTTGTGATCTATTTCTCATTTGGATAAGTTTCACAATATACTACAAGTTAAGAAGCATAGCACTTTCAATTTATGGCAACTTGAGTTATTGTTCTAACTATGAAGCATATTTAATTGAATCATCTCCATATTTTACATAGCACTTGCAAACTCATTTTCATATCATTTAGGCACTTCACTTTTCATATTAGACTTGCATCTCTAAAATTTACCTCCAATTTAAGTTGGTTGAATAGACATTTTAGGGACCCTCTACCTCTATGGAATCCTCACTGTGAGATCCAAATATTTGGGCGAGGGTGAGGTCTGAGGATTAGAGTTCAATTGTAACCTTGCTTTAGAACAAATTAATAAAATAAACCAATAGCACTATCTCATCACATTTACTTGCAAAGTTCCCAAATTTTTTGCTATCTTGATGGTTTAAATATTCACATGCAAATATTATCTCAAGAAGCACTTTGGATGCAAGCATTTTAATTCCTTAAATTTTGCAACAAGTTTAATTCTATGGTACTTGGAAATTTGCTTCTACATACAACTTCATTGCATGTCGTCATTTTAATGATCATTATGCTTATGGATGATTGATATATCTCGTTTCATTGGCAAATACCCTTATTTGGTGTTGCAAATTTAATTGCATATTGTGATCTTGGTCTAACACCTCCTTTGTGGGATTATTGTCATTATATCTTGAATTTCATTTTTGAGCAAGCATTTGTTATCTACTTTAAAGCACTGGTCTATATTTTGAACACGTCATTGAATATTGCTCATATACTTATATGCTTATTTACATATTGGAATCGAGTCATCTTTGATAAGTAATTCCTTCTAAACAATTCTCCTAGAAATCTCACATCTTTAACTTAGTTTTCCTTTAGGGACCACCCCCCTTAGCTAACCTATGAGATAGCTTAAACAGAGAGAGTTGGGAATAGGTGACAGCCCCTTCTCTGAGTTCCTTGCCACCAACCACACCTGTGGGGTTGAAGGCTTTTCCCACTAACTGTAGGTAGGTGTAGGCGGCAAGTGATAATAGGTAGAAAACCCTCTTCGGGTCAAAAACCACCGAACACTTCCTTGTAATTGTCTTCTCCTCTTTTAAAAACAAATAATTACATCAAGTTTTCAACTCCAACTGAAAGAGGCTCCAACCCCTTGGTTTACAGGCACCAACTTGAAGGATGCATCAACGCTTTGTGTTTTATCAACATCCATTGAAAGAACACACCAACGCCCTGCTGGAGGCTCCGACCTGACCTAGCACCACCCTGCTGCCCTGAAATGTTCTCAGGCACCAACCTGAAGGTGACTCCAACCACCTGCATTGCACCACCCTGCCACCCTGATCAATAGGCGAACCACGTTTCACAATTTTTAGATTGGATCCCCCTATGCTCTGAATCAATATAAAAATGCTATAAAGAAGATACTGTTGCTATTTATACCGTATCAAATCTTGGTAGCCACTGACCACTATACAATCCTATCCAAGCTGACCACTATATAATACTATCCAAGTTGATCACTGCACATCGTTGCTCAAACTGATCACTGCACTACATTGCACATTGTGTTGAGCAATCTAGGGCAACAAGTATAAGGTGATCTCTCTGAAATATAACTGCTTGTGAATGCTTTTTACTTATTAGGTTAGATTCTTCTCTTTAGATTATTATTGTGTTCTTCTTTCATCAAACAATTACCAATGCATAAACAATAAAGAGACAAGAGAAAAAATGTAGGCTATTCACTAGGGCCAAAGCCTCTTCCACTTGAGAGGAAACCCCACATAAATTCTTCTTCTTATAGAGATTTCAATTGATGAATACCATGACCAAGACCCTTGACTTAGTTGCCACTCCAAGACCAAGAAACCAAGCCTTCTTCCTCTTCCTTGAGTCTGTTGGGAAAATATTTAGAGGGGGAGGGTAGGGGGGGGTGAATCAATATTTATAACTCACTATAAACTTTTATGTTTTCTTTACTGATTTATATACGTGACTTTAATGAACCCAACTAGCATATACACGCGGCTATCTTTAAGCAAACTTGCACATGTCCAGAGATCTTATTATGCAGATAATTCTTTACTTAGATCAGTGCAACATTCATTCATCAGATGTTTAGTAAGCAGAAAGCATGTGTAGTAAGAACAGAATAAATCATCACACATAAGCAATACACAACACCAGGATTTAAGGTGGAAACCCAATTCGGGAGAAAACCACCACTATTGTCGTCTCTGTCTTCAATATTTATTATAAAGAAAACTACTTACAATCTTGTACTGACGCAAACTCATACCAGCATGCAGGAACCCACCTGCAGAAGGGTGCAACCTTCTCTTGTTCTCCAACTTCTACTGGAAGGGAGCTCCAACCCCTTGATCTTGTTTACCAACTACCACTGGAAGAGAGCTACGACCCCCTGCTTCTCGTTTACCAACCACTCCTGGAAGGGAGCTACTACTCCCTGATCTCATTTACCAACAACCACTGGAAGGGAGCTACAACCCCCTCACTGAAGGCTCCAACCCTCAGCACCACCGCGGACCACGTTTCATCAATTTTCACACTGGATCCAACAACTTCAACACGACACAACTTGTAGGCCTCTTTTCATTAGGTTTTCAGACTGGACCCACTCCACGCATTTTAGCTCAAAGAAAATTCATCAAACTGAAACTTATAACCACATCAACTCATTCACTGAATCATCAATCAACCAACCACCCACTAATCTTTAATCAGATTCAACTAGAAGCATAATCAGTTTTCAAACAACCCAGATTTGTATGAAGACATCATTAACAGACAGTAGTAAAACAACAAAATAGATTAGACATTTCCTTCCGCACACTTCAACAAAACCCTAGATCCCATACGCGCTTGTGCTTAACTGAACCTACGTATATACACGCTTTTACAGAGACAAACCTGCGTATACATCTGCAAACATTACAGGACTGCGCAACTCTTTAAAACAAATAAACAACTCAGATCTTACTCTTCACTTCAGCAAACATTCGCCAAATCACAGATCTAAACATTCCATAAACAGATCTAGAAAATACATAGTCATTTTAGGTCTAGGGATCCTGATCCATCATTGTATTCATAGGTGCATTATTATTTCAGATCTATCAATAACTGTAACCCATTCCATGCAGCTATACTTCAGAGTGAAGTATTCATTCAATACCCAACCACATGCACACCCCATGCACTATGATCTTCTTCTCATTATATAGTTTAGCCTTTACCAATACCATGAGCCAAAACCACACAAGTGCCGATGGTATTCTTGGGCGAAATCAAATAGACAACACAACGCTCAATACTGTGGGCTAATACCATGGGAATGCCTCCTGGTATCATAATTTTAGAGCGCAAAAGGCATACGCGACTTGGCTTCTTCGTACCCGCGTGTATACGCGACTTCTCTTCATAAAAATTGCGTATACTGTGACATATTATATTTATCATTTCTCTGATCCTAATTGGATTGCCTTGCTCTGCCACATCTGAACTGACCTGTAGATGCATATTTGTCACATCTTCTGTTGATCAAGGACAACTCATTAAGTGGGTTGCCATCAAGGACAACTTCATCAAGTAGGTTGCCATCAAGGACAACTTATTGCATCATATTGCCAACGGAGTCAACGATAGTCAAACCCTTTGCTTCTTCTTCTTCTCGACTTTCCTTCAAAATTTGACCCCTTGATTTAAGTCTGCAACTTCTGGTTCCAAATCAAAAACCCTAGTTTGTATGGTTGACCAACTTTGGCCCTTAACTAGCTTCTCTTTAGTAGGAGACTTCTTCCCTTTAATTCGACTTCCTCTTGACTAGTCCTTCACCGAACGTAGTTACCTTTGCTGTAACTTTCTCGGCCTCCTTGCTGCAATTTACAGGCCTGCAACTTTGCACTATTGGAGATAGCTTAGCCCAAAACAGTTTGAAACAATGCCAAAATACATTGCAACTTCCTCTTCTCTCCTCGCTGGTCCTTAAGCTCCCTTCGCACTGCTTTTACTTCAGACTTGTCCGAATTAGTGTTCTACAATATATGTTCTGAAATGAATACGAACAACCCTATTTATAGTTGTTTCCCATCAAAATAAGCCGACATGACAAGAGGTGAACCGACGTGTCCTTTCATGAAGATTTTATTATCCTTTTGAAGCCGACGACATGAAGGGGGATGCTTGTGCTTGTCTTGGAGGGTTATTTGACACTTTTATTTACTCATATTATGCCCAAGAGGGGTTCTTCATACATGACATTGACTCTCTTTGACTTTATGACTAATCCTAAAGGATCACAATGGGAGCCATTACTAAAAATAAAATTTCTTGCTCATGAAACCCATGAGACAAGCATTACAAAAAATAATTTTATTTTTCTTTACATCAATTACATAAAATCACATTTACATATGTCATTATGAAAACCGAACATAGTTACACTTTTCAACACTCCCTCTTAACTAGAGAGGATTTTATAATGGTACTTGGTCATTCTCGATCCGAAGAATTTCTCATAAGAAGATTCAGATTGGTAACCCATCTGTATAGAATCATATCAACCAACATTGTCACATAGCAAGGCCTTGACTAACAACTCTATCTCTCCATAAGATCTGAGCACAATGCTGGTGAGACTAATGATGTATAGACACCCTCATCATTGTCTCTCTTGGAACATACCCCACCTGGGTTCTCATGGTGTGTTCCACCAGGACTATTTTTATCTTAGATTCTCAGTTATCTACGCCTACTGTTATCTTGGATGCCCTAATACATCCTCAAAGAGCATCAGATGCCAGATGTTTACCCAATCCTCCATTCTGTCTTCCCAAGCGAAGACAAGAATGATGTGTCTATCTCTCCCTCTTAATTAGGGAGAACGTATATATTCCAATAAAAGAATGTACTCATTCCTATGGAAGGAATGTACTCATTCCTACGGAAGGAATGTACCTAGGCTCTCTCTTGGCTTAGGAATTTTAAAGTTTCTTCCAAGTAGGAAACTTGTTTCCGGGCTCCCTCTTAATTAGGGACCTACAACAACTTCTTAGGTGGAGATGATGGGACAACCAGTTGCTTGAAGAACTCCTCTTCACGATGTCATGAACTTCTTTTTGTTATCTAGGAGTTTTCATGTTTGGGACTTTTACATAGGGCACCGACCATTCATCACCTTCATCAATGAGTCAGCCATGTCATCATCGGAAAGTGATCCATCAGTCCATATTTGGCCTTCCTTCATGCCATATTTACTTAAGGATCTTTCATCCTACTACATGTGTATCGGTGGTGGAAGACATCCATAGATCTTCCCTTGGAAGCCCTACATAAACCCATCCAAATATCTATTCAAAAATAAAAGAATGAACATTAAAATCAACATCACCTTTGTGATGGTCTTTCATTATGACATCTACAAGTTCGCATCAACATCCTCCATCCATATCGACACTTCTCCCAGAGATATATATCGTCAAGGGTCTTTTTTTTTCAGACTCTATCAGAGTCTTCATATCTTCCATGGAGATATCCTAGTCAAATCTTCTTGGTCTTTCGGATGTTGATTTCCTTTACCATGGTTGCATATTCCACGATCTCTTCCTTCCTTTCATCACACATCTCATTCCCAGGAGCTTCCAATCAGAGTTCCTCAATTGTTGTCAACCACCTCATACTTCATATGAGGATATATTATGTTGATTTCATCTAGCAAATATGTGACCCATGCATTCTTGCATCCCTTTGAGGGAGGAGATCCATTCTTTTGATCATGCTCTTAAGATAGAGCATTGATCCACGTTACCTGCAACCATATGACATGACTCTTCAATATTGAATCTAAGCATACGTACCTCATTTTCCTTTGGGTCATCCAGATTTCCTGTAGCAGTTCCCTTGATTGAAAAAGCTTCAATCCATTGTTCTGCCTCTTTTATGTCATCATACCATCATCCCTTGAATTCCACAAGTTGGAATTCCTGATGAAACATTTTCTTCCCCTCATGATCGGTGAACCTTTCAATGAAGATTCCATTAGAGAAGCTTGAGGATCTAAGGTATCCTCATTAGCAGATATTTCCTTTCAACAAATGTATGATGAGCCTTGTACTAGATGACCTTGCAGTTTATGAGATTCCCAAGAGCTATATCCTTGACTTCCATAAATTCTAACCATCTTTCATGCTTCTCTATGATAATGTCCAGAGCTCTTGCTTTCAATGCTTCTATGATGCCTTGATGCATCCCATTTAGTGAATCATGATAGCCATATCTTACAACAGAAGGCTTAGGAACTTGAAAAGAACTTAGGTGAGGAAGACTATCTCAATCATAGTAGAGATCTCTTACTTCCTCTATCTTGGACTTCTTCTTTTTAGCTTTCTCCACTTCTTCGGTGATATGAGTTTCTTCTCTTTCTCTTTTGTTATTGTCCTTCTTTATCTTAGGACAATCTCTTTTGTAGTGTCCATATTCTTGACACCCATAACACTGTATTTTAGCCACGTTCTTCTTTTTCTGAGGACCAAAGCTTCCAAATTTTCCCTTTCTTCTTGTTATAGCAACATATGCCTGATTTTTCTCACCTGATCCCACACCATATTTTGCCTTTAACTTGGATTCTTCAATCTTGCATAGTGACCACAACTCATGGAATGGAGTAGCTTCTTTCTTCCCATAAATACTTGAAGTAAAGTTACCCCATTCCTCTAGTAGTGCATTTAGTACAACTGTAGTCATTTTCTTGTCAGACATTACTTCTCCTATATCTTGAAGTTGATCCTCATATCCTTCTTCCTTTGACATCTTCAGCTTGTAGAGTTCTTGCCTTAGAGAGATAACTTCCCCTGCAGTGCTTAAGGAATATAACTCTACCAGTCTATCATATATTTCTTTAGAAGTTTCGAGTTTAGATACATATGGGATGAGGGGATCTTTGATGGACTCAATGATAATCCTTCGAGCCCTAATTTTCCTTTTCATATACTTTGCAAGTTCTTGAGCATCTTATTCTCTTGGTTTGGTGATAGATCCTTTGACATGATCCATGAGCTCATTTTCAATGAGATTTAGATCTGTCCTTTTCTTCCATGCAAGATAGTTTGAAGCCCCAACCAATTTGTTGCTTTCCTTGCAAGAAGACATTTCGACAGATTCAGATAAGGCGACATACTTACTTGATAGGATGCTCCTTTCTCCTCACTGCTTTCTTGATGTTGACGATGATATAGAGAATATAAAACTTCTCTTTGTTGAAGATTGTTTTCTTCAATGATCCTTGGTCTCACAGAGAGGGAGATCCCTTTTGATGGTGAAGTCTTGTTGATGAGGATCAATGATGACTTCTTGGTGATGTCTTCAATGGTAAGGAATTTGCTTCAACGAGAGAGTCTTGATGACACTGCTTTTTGATCTAGCTTCCTTTGGATTAATAGTCTTCAAAACACTCTAACTTGATTCATAGATGTAGGGTTTTGGCCTTCTTGTCTTGATGATGATCCCAATACTTATTTGTAGACTTCTTTTATCTAAGGTTATGATGCTTCATTTGACTTCAAGATGATATTTGCTTTGATGCCTTCCTCGAGATTTGATCCTTGAGTATCCCTTGATAAGATTCCCTTCCTTGACTTAGTCACCTTAGCTCTGATACCGTGTTGCGAAATCTAGGGCATCAAGTATAAGGTGATTTATCTGAGAGAGAACTACTTGTGAATGCTTTTAACTTCTTAGGTTAGATTCTTCTCTTTAGATTATTATTGTGTTCTTCTTTCATCAAATAGCTACCAATGCATAAACAATAAAGAGACAAGAGACACAGAATGTAGGCTATTTTCCAAGGCCAAAACCTCTCCCACTTGAGAGGAAAACCCGCATAAATTCTTCTTCTTATAGAGACTTCAATTGACGAATACCAAGACCAAGACCCTAGTTCCCACTCCAAGACCAAGACACCAAGCCTTCTTCCTCTTCCTTGAGTCAACGATAGTCAAACCCTTTGCTTCTTCTTCTCAGCTTTCCTTCATAATTTCGACCCCTTGATTTAAGTTTGCAACTTCTGGTTCCAAATAAGAAACCTTAGTTTGTATGGTTGACCAACTTTGGTCCTTAACTAGCTTCTCTTTAGTAGGAGACTTCTTCCTTTTAATTCGACTTCCTCTTGACTAGTCCTTCACCCAACGTAGTTACCTTTGCTGTAACTTTCTCGGCCTCCTTGCTGCTATTTACAGGTTTGCAACTTTGCACTAGGGGAGATACCTTAGCCCAAAACAATCCCAAACAATGTTGGAATACTTTGCAACTTCCTATTCTCTCTTCGCTGGTCCTTAAGCTCCCTTCGCATTGCTTTTACTTCAAACTTGACCGAATTATTGTTCTGCAATTTCTATTTTGAAATGAATACGAACAACCCTATTTATAGTTGTTTCCCATCAAAATAAGCCGAAATGACAAGAGGTGTACCGACGTGTCCTTTCATGAATATTTTATTATCCTTTTGAAGCCGACATGAAGGGGTATGGTTGTGCTTGTTTTGGAGGGTTGTTTGACACTTTTATTTACTCATATACAAATGTATTATGCCCAAGAAGGGTCCTTCATACATGACATTGACTCTCTTTGACTTTATGACTAATCCTAAAGGCTCACAATGGGAGCCATTACTAAAAATAAAATTTCTTTCTCATGAAACCCATGAGACAATCATTACAAAAAATAATTTTATTTCTCTTTACATCAATTACATAAAATCACATTTACATATGTCATTATGAAGACCAAACCTAGTTACACTTTTCAACACATTGAACCCTGACTATCAATGCTGCCAAAACAATTGAAAACTACACAACCTGACCACTGCTCATTGTTGTACAAACTGCTATCACTGACCACTGAACATCATTGCATGTCACAGGCCACTTCACATCTCTACTGAACCACTGCACTGCACATGAATAGATGAGTTTTCATGAGCTCACAAGATGGCTACCAACTAGCACTATACCAAAATTCCTATACTGTTGCGAGTGCTGAAGTCAAATGTCTGATTTCGGCACAATCCCTATGACCTGCTCTCAATCCTCTCAAACACTGCTCGAGTAGGGCTACCAACATATATCTTTTTAGTGCAATTGCTGATCTAAAGTCATATACTGTTGTCCATGTCTTATGTGAATAAGTTGTATAACAAGGTGATATTGTCCTCAAAGGCCTGTTGCCCTCAGAGATCTTCGTTGCCTCGTTAGGGAGTCCGAACCCTTCTATTGGCCTCCAGAATCCTCAAGTAGGTCGAAAAGTTCAGATCTTTCTCTTATGAAGACATGTTGAGTTTTAATGTAATTTGGGAGAGGATTAAATTTTCTTTTATAGACTTGAATAGGGGTTCCTAGAAGCTAACCGTTGGAGGAAGGGAGGGGTTCCATGAGTGTTAATTATATATATATATATATATATATATATATATATATATATATAATAAAATTTGAAAGATATATGCCTTATGATCTAAGATAGGAAAACCACTTGCCTTGAGGGAGATATATATATGTTTCTTCACTATTTAAATGGTTAAGTGCACTTGCTAAGGGTGAAGGATAATATAATCCCTTATAAGAAATCCATTAATAATAGTAATTAACCTTATGTTAGTTACTTAATAATTATTAAACAACAAATGTGTGCTATAACACCATCCCATGGGGTTTTAACCCATCAACTGGGTTCCCCAACTTCAACCTCAAATATTTCTCAAACCGTGAAGAACTACGTGGCGTGCCACATACCACTCGTAACATCTTTTTGAGGAGAATCCAATGACGTGAATCTCCAAACCAAACTCAATGATTTTCCTCTTCAACAACCCTTGGCAAGGTCGGGGTATGTCCCCAGTCTAGGGAACCCAAACCCAAGGACTTAGGTTTTCAACCATCCAATAGTGGAGCTTCTAGTTTGATGTAATCCAGAAAATTAAAAGAAGCATTCATTAATCGTTTGACATCAATTACTGGTGCCACATACCACTAGAAACATCTTTTCGAGGAGAATCCAATGACATGGATTTGCAAACCAAACTCAATGATTTGCCACTTTAACAACCCTTGACAAGATCAGGGTATTTCCTTAGTTCAGGGAACCCAAACCTTAGGACCTAGGGTTTCAACCATCCAATAGTGGAGCTTCCAACTTGATGTAATCCAGACACTTATAAGAAGGGACCTAATTTACATCAAAATAATTTTTTTCCTTGACAAATAATTCCCAAGAAGGGTTCTTTACAATATGACATGGATAAGGACACTTGACATAAACCCTAGAGGTCTTCAATGGAGACCTTGACCTAAAAACAATTGACCCAAGCATGAAACGCAATGCTTTAATAAGTTAATTTATTTAATAATTTTTTTCTTTCTTTCTTTTGATAAATACATTTCATTACGATTCAAATACAATTATGAAGAAGGACACTAGTTACATTCTTCAACACTCCCTCTTAACTAAGGAGGTATTCATAATTAACTATATCTATAGAGGTACATGGAAGATCTTCAAAATGAACTACAAAGAGTTTTGGCACACTCAGTGCAATGGACTAGATACTTGACCAAGGTTATTTATCCGAGTGGGACTAAGATGGACTAAAGCTTTCAGCCAGTCTAGGTACCATCAAGCTTACTAACTAACCATCAACCCAGGGATCTAGGTGTGTATCCACAGTCATAGCTCCAAGACCAACACCACCTTCCCTCTTCGGGATCTAGACATCAAACACACAGGGAGACCGGATGTCCTCCCAAGAAATCCACCATTAGATCCTTGAACTCTCCCTAATAGACTAGATATATCCATGTGTCCACACATGCTTTCAGAGTGTTCAACCTTCTTCATGGAGAGATTTACCTGTTCAAACATAACCCAATTAATAAACTTTCAAATACATATATATAAGTAAACACAAACCTTCGAGGGTCTTCAGTCATCTTGATGCCACTTATGTCAAGTTATACATATGTAACGAGTCAGAGTCTTGTCTTCTTTCATTTCTTCAACAGTACCAAGACATCCTCAATACATTGTAGTACTTTCATTCATTCTCCAATTTCTTCGTCAAGGTATCCATCATTCCTATCATAATATTCCCTCCCTCTTAATTTGGGGAGATCTATGAGAATTTAGACACCCAAATCCTATTGCAGCAACTGATATCATTTCTTCTAATTGTTAATTCTATTTAACAATTTATTTGTCGTTTCCTACGGAAAATATCGAAATAAATACACTGCAACCTCCACAAATAAAAAACTGCAGAAGAAATAAATGCTGGAAGAAATGCTAGCACACACATAAAATAACACTGTTATTTTTGGACCAATGTCCTCGGAAAAATCCAACTTGGGAAAACCGATGCAATAGTGAGGGTTTTATTTTATTATGCAACAGTAAAATCTGAGTACATCTATGGATGCCCAACTTGCACTCCAAACAACAAGAAAAACTTGAGTAAAACACTGAAGGGAATTACCCTTCTCCCACAGACAATCTCTGGCTGGACTTTCCCTATCAGAAACTTGGCCTCTTGGTGCACTGCGTCAGCCTCTGCGTAGCTGGATGGATGAATTTCCTCAAACTAGGCTCTGATGAAGTCGTTCTGCCTCTCGAAGATGAGAAAATCGTCTCTCCGGCCCTATGGGACTCCTTCCCGGCCTTTGGAACTGAGAACGAATTTTTCTCCACCCCAAATCAATTTGCCTGACTGAAGCACCGTGCAATCCCTGAAATCTCCCTCTCTGGGATAATTCAACTCACTTGCTGCTGCTTCCTTGGATTTGGAAAATCTTTCCTCCAGCTCACTGTCTCTGCCCCTCACTCGCTGCTTCGATCTCACTAAATCTCTCTCCTGCAACAAACAACTGCTACTCTGGAAATCGATCTGCCAGTAAAATCGAACTGCTCAAGTGTTTATTCTCCAAGCCCCATCGACTTCTCTTATAATCCTTCATTGAGACTTCGACGGGCAAGATTAAATCTTAATCAATGGCTAGGATTAACTAGAAATTGATCCATGTGAGTCTCTAGAACATTCGCGCCATGAATTAATTAATTCTAATTAATTAATCATATTACCTAAGTTTAGACTTAGGAAATATTTAAAATTGACTAATAATCTAATTAAGTCGTCTCTAGATAGAATTTCCAGAAACGATTTCTGGCTTTTGGAGATCTCATGTATTCTAGCCTCTCCACAAAATTTCAACGCTAGAACACATCTAATGCTACAAAAATTAACACTCCCTCTTAGTGAGGAATGTGTTCTAGTATTGTTGCACCTCTCTGGTAGTAATACTCTGCTTCTGCACCATCTCCTGTCACGCTGCTGATGCCTGGCTACTGCTGCCCAACCAACCATTGCGCAGCTCTAATATGCGCTGCATCTGTGCTGCTGCTGACCCTTTTGAGCTACTTCCAACATTGCATCTGTATAGCAAGTCCCTCTCTTCTGCTGTTGCTGCAACTGCAACATCTACAACTGAGAAGCATTCAAAACACTGAACCAATTGTGTTCAGTATGATGCATCTGTCACTCGAGTCTTGACTGCTAGTAGTATTTGTGTTGTCACTAAAGGCTCTACGTTGCTGCTGACTCTGGACTTTGCCAACTGCACTATTGCTAACTTTGCACTGCGCTCCCCAGCATCTGACTGCAACTAGTCTTTGCCACTGTCACTTTGGCATCTGACTACATCAACTGGCACTGGTCCATCCTGCTACTGAATACTGTGGGCTCCCGTAGCAAGGTACTGATTCAAGAGGTGGAACTCCTCAAGAATCCTGCCCAACTGTAGCACTCTAGTGCTATAAAACCAAGTCACCCCACGGGCTATAAAACCAAGTCACCCCACCTCACTGCTGGAGGGATGTCTACGATCATGGTGGAATCTTCCTCCAGCTTGGAGGACAACCTATCAATCTAGGTAGAAGCTGCTTGCTAGTCCTGCTTCTCCTCCTCGTCCTTCTTCCTGAGAGGACACTGAGAACTATAGTGGCCTAGCTCGCCACACCTGAAGCACTTGACCTTCGACAGGTCCTTCTTCCTACGCTGCCCCCCCTGTCCGTCACTGGGACCCTTCGATGCGAGGGCCACATTCTCCTCTTCCTTCACCTGCTTCGATCCACTGCTGGTTCTCTTCATCAGATCTCGCCTCAACTCCTGCTACTACAAGTCTGCCCATATCCTATCCCATCTTGGCAAGGTTTCTCTTCCCAAAATACTTTGGATGAATACCTGCCACTCTTCTGAGACACTGTTGAGAGCTACCCGCACTAGCTCTGTGGCTTGAGGCGCTGACCCGATAGTTGCAAGTTCATCTTGGATCCCCTGAATCCTAGTGAGGAAAGGATATATGTGCTCCCCTTTCTGCATTCGGGTGCATCTTAGATTCTCTTTTAAGTACATCTTCTGCTACTCAGAAGATCCCTGGTATAGCGTGGAAAGAGTATCCCACATCTCCTTGGCCATTCTCTGGGTCGCTGTGTGTGATACCACATGATCCCGAACTCCATCAAGGATCAATCTCTTTGCCTTCACCATCTCCTTCTTGCACTACTTCAGCTGATTTGGATCCGTGGGGATATAGCTACCACGTTATCAATATATGATTTGGGATCATACTCATCTAGAAGGAAGAAAATCCAAATCACATAGTTGGAAGCTCCATCCAACCTGTCCTGATTCCGAAGCTCGATTATATCCATCTCAACAAAAAATGTCGAAAATCTCCTCTTTCCTTTTGCTCATTTGTTGCTCAACTCTACGCACTCCCTTTTGGAGTGAGAAAATCTACCTACGACGACTGTTGATCTGTAAGGGAAATCAAACTTCTTGAGACTAGAAGTGCCTCGAGGAAAATTTTCCCTTAGTGTGTGCTCTTCTTCCTCCCAACACTAGTTCTGCTGCTGCAAAACTACTACGTCCAACTGGAGATATGCTCTGCAAGAAAATAGTGGCTGCTCCCTCTGCCTCTAGAATTTCTCGATCTAGAGAAATCGAGTTTTTTTTTCTCTCTCAGAAAACTAATTTTCCTTAAGAAATACAGCCTCTTGGCCAAAAGGACTGCGCTGCGTCTGGGATTTCGAATTCTGCTCACTTTGAGCAGCGAAACTCCTCCTTTCTTTGCTACTGAGCTCTCCGGCTAATCATCTGCGCTCTGATACCATGTGAGAATTCAAAGACCCGAATCCTATTGCAACAATTGATATTATTTCTTCTAATTGTTAATTCTATTTAACAATTTATCCGTTGTTTCCTATGGAAAATATAAAAATAAGTACACTGCAACCTTCACAAATAAAAAAGTGCGGAAGAAATAAACGCTGGAAGAAATGCTAGCACACATAAAATAACACCCATTTTTTGGACCAATGTCCTCGGAAAATCCCAACTTGGGAAAAATGGGTGCAGCAGTGAGGGCTTTATTTTATTATGTAGCAGTGAAATCTGAGTACATCTATGGATGCTCAACTAGTACTCCAAACAGAAAGAAAAACCGAGTAAAATACTGAAGGGAATTACCCTTCTCCCACAGGCAATCTCTGGCTAGACTTTCCCTATCAGAAACTTGGCCTCCTAGTGCATTGCATTAGCCTCTGCGCTGCTCTGCGTAGCTGGCTGGACGACTTGTCTCAAACTGGGCTCTGATGAAGTTGTTCTGCCTCTGGAAGCTGAGAAAATCGTCTCTCCGGCCCTCTAGGTCTCCTTCCCAACCTCTGGAACTCGGAATGAATTTTTATCCTCCCCAAATCGATTTTCCTGACTGAAGAATTGTGCAGTTCCTCAACGCTGTCTCTTTGAGATAATTCAACTCACTTGTTGTTGCCTCTCTGGGATGATTCAACTCACTTTCTGCCGCCTCCCCGGGTCAGGAAAATCTTTCCTTTGGCTCACTTTTTCTGCCCCTCACTCACTGCTTCGATCTCACTGAATCTCTCTCCGACAACAAACAACTGCTACTCTGGAAATCGATCTCCCAGTAAAATAAAACTGCTCATGTGTTTCTTCTCCCAGCCCCATCGACTTCTCTTATAATCCTTGACTTCAACATGCAAGATTAGATCTTAATCAATGGCTAGGATTAACTAGAAATTGATCCATGTGAGTCTAGAACATTTACACCATGACTTAATTAATTATGATTAATTAATCATATTCCCTAAGTTTAGACTTAGGAAATATTTAAAAATTGACTAATAATCTAATTAAGCCATCTCTAGGTGGAATTTTCAAAAACGATTTTTGGGTTTTGGAGATCTCATGTATTCTAGCCTCTCCACAAAATTTCAAGGCTAGAACACATCCGGTGCTACAAAAACTAACAAGATCAACATTGGAGAACCTATCATGGCTTCATTCCTTTTTACAACATCAAGTTCATCTTCATTCTTCATAATATCAACTTTACTTACGAATATCTCTAACATCTTGAAGATTATGTACCGGCACAACTTAAACAACAAGTACAACCAAATACAAAAGCATGGAGTTAACTATATCAGAATCATGTCAATACAATAATGGAAGTATTATACGTTAGACATCAAATACCTAAACCTATTTAGGTTCATAATCAACAAGAGACACATACTTCTAAACTTCAACTTCTTGCTAGGTTTTTGTTACAAACCCTACACTACAACATAAAGCAACTTGATCAAGAAATCAGTCCCATTTTATCTAGGCCCTCAATATCATTTTCAAAGATATATGACAAATTTTACTATGATCCATTACAAACCCTAGATTCCATCTTAGAGACAAATCCTTAGATACCAACAATTCAATCAAATAATAATTCTACTATACATTTTAGACTCTACTAGGGTTCGTCGCAAACCCTAGATTTTATCATCATATCAGAAACAATATCGTCATATCCTAGAACATCAAACTTCTACTAAGGATTTGTTACAAACCCTAGAGTTCACAAACTATGAGCATCAACAATTAGGTTAGCATACTCACATATACATATCTAGGAATTCATGCACTAACATTTCTCATCAATGTCTACTAAGTAAATCCAAGACACAAATATCAAAGCATCGAAGATAGATAAACAACATTTTCATTTAGACTAGGGTTTTGATCATACAGATGAATATATTCCTATGATTTCATTCCTAGGACACCATCTTAGCTAAAATAAAGGTTTTTCTTATAAACCCTAATTTACCAAACCCTAAAGATCTAGGGCTTCAATACATAACACAACAAACCCTAAAGGCCTAGGGTTTCCATTATAACAATACCAAAACCCTAAACATCAAAAGAATAGTATTTTCTAGATTTCATCCCTAAGTAGACTAGGGTTTCATAAATATTGACATACCCTTAGGTTAGGGTTTTACAGTGAACCCTTTTAGGGATCCACAAGAATAATAATCAAATGAGGGTAGATTCAATCTAATGAGTAATCACCCTAACAAGAATCTTTGTGATTCAAAACCATAGACATAACGATGTATGTAATGCAAAGAAAATTTTAAAAACACGTTGTGGATTCGGCTCTCTAAAGGTAACTCCAACTCATAAGCCACCTCTGCAACCCTCCCGATCACCTTATATGACCCATAAAATCAGGGTCGAAGCTTTTCTGCCCACTTCTGCTTTAGTGAAGACTGTCTATAACGCTGCAAATATATGTAGACCATGTTCCCTACCTCAAACTGTTTTTCCACCCTGTGCTTATCAACGTATATCTTTTGCTGATTTTGAGCCACTTGCAAGTTGTTCTTGAGAGCTTGGAGAATCTCCTAGCTCTCTTGAACCCAATCCTTTGCCCCTGGGGCCCTGCTATCTCCAAATATCATATCATAAAAAGAGAGTGCATCATATCCATAAAGTGCTCGGAAATGAGACATATCGATCGACATGTGATAAGTGATGTTGTAGCATAACTCTCCTAGAAGAAACCACGTTTCCCACACTCTCTATTGCCCCATCACATAGTTGCGCAGGTATCCTTCCAACCGTTTGTTCACGATCTCAATCTGCCCATCTGTATGTGGGTGATAGCTAGTGTTGGGTGTAAGCTCTGTCCCCAGCAACTGGAACAACTCTAGCCAGAATGCCCCCATAAATCTGTTGTTCGTCACTAACAATTTTCTTGGGAAGACCATGTAATCAGAAGACCTCCTAAAAGAATAACTCGACCACCTGGGAAGCTGAATATCTCGATGAGATGGCGAAGAGTTGGGCAAACTTGGGTCAATATGTCGACCACAACATAACTACAATCTCGCCCTTGTGCAACTGGGAGCCCCGTGATAAAGTCCATGGACACACTCTCCCAATTCCTCTCTAGAATGGGAAATGACTGTAATAAACCTGTGGGATGTGACAACTCCACCTTGTTCCTCTGACAGTCTACACACTCCTGCACGTGCCTCAACACATCTCCCTTGAGTCCCCGCCATGAGAACCTATCCGTAATGGAACGATATGTCTTGATGTAGCTCGAGTGTCCTGCTAGAGGGGAATCGTGGGCTGCTTGCATAATCCTCTCCTTAAGCTGAGATCCTGGCACCAAGTATATCCTATCCTTATAGTAGATCACGTTATCCATCACCCGAAATCTGTCATCCTTGTGTGTGCCATCCAGAATCTCGCAAGCCTGCCTGTCTTTGGAGTACTCAACCAAAAGTTGAGCCTTCCAGTCATGAGTAACGTCCATCAGAGATAGTACTGCGGACCTCCTAGAAAGGGCATCTGCCACTACGTTATGCTTGCCCTTCACGTACTCGATCTCAAAATTGTAACCTGCAGATTACTAACCCATTTACGCTGCCTTTCCTCCAATGACTGCTGCTCCAGGGAAAAGTGAAGATTGTTGTGATCAATCTTCACCTTGAACCGATTACCCACCAAATATTGTCTCAATTTGGCTAGTGCATGCATCACGACTAGCATCTCTTTGTCATACCTGCGTCCCTTGTCGTTCCATGGGGGTAACTTGTTCAGAAAGCATCACACTTGACCTGGTGAAATCCGACAAAGCTAAGATAGGGCAGTTGGTCATAACCCTCTTAAGGCACTCAAAGGCCCCCTGTGCCACCTGTGTCCACTCAAAAGCCCCCCTTTTTGTCAAATCGGTGAGGGGTGCTACAAGTTGTGAGAATCCCCTCACGAATCTCTTGTAGTATGTGCAAATGCCCAAGAATTCTCTAAACTATATAATGTTCATGGGTGTGGGCCAATCCAATATGGCTCTGATCTTCTCCTGGTGTACCTTCACTTTGTTCTCCCTAATCACATGCCAAAGGTACAACATCTCTGTTAGTCCAAATTCACATTTGGACATCTTTGCATACAACTACTTGTCCTCAAGTATGTGAAGCACTACCTCCAGATGCTGAAGGTGCTCCTCCCAAGTCCGATTATAGATGAGTATGTCGTCAAAGAAAACAAGGACAAAGCGCTTCAACTTCCCACGAAACACGTGGTTCATACATGACTGGAATGTAGATGGAGCATTGGTTAGCCCAAAGGGCATCACCAAGAACTCAAAATGTCTATAGTGGCAACGAAAGGCAGTCTTGGGGATGTCCTGCTCCCTCACCTAGATCTGATGATACCTCGAGTGCAGATCTATCTTAGAGAAGAATTTTGCTCCTCTAAGCTCATCCATCAACTCGTTAATGCGCAGGATGGGATATTGATTCTTCATTGTCTTCTTATTGAGGTCCCTGTAGTCAATGCAAATGCGTAGTGTCCCATCCTCCTTCTTCACCAACACCATGGAAGAAGCAAAGGGACTCGAGCTAGGCCTGATGTGACCCAACTTCAACAGCTCTTGGATGGCCCTCTCTATCTCATCCCGATAGGCCTTTGGGTGCCTATATGGGGTAGTGATGACTACGTTCACTCCATCCTCTAACTCAATAGTGTGCTCGAGCCCACGGTCTGGTGGTCTGGCTGGTGGGATCTCCCCAAAACCCCCTGGTACCTCTCCAACAAGGCCAGTATGTCCGGACGCACAGGATGTGTCTGAGTCCCTGTCTTCGTGATCCTCAGTTTGACTACCCACTCTACATCCTCATGTCGTAGATCTGCCTCCATCCGGTGTGCTGAAACTGTCTGTGGTGGATAAGAATACATTCCCCTCACTAGTACCAGCTTCCCTTCTGGCCCCATAAACTCCATCTCCAACTTCTGCCAGTCAGTGGTGACCCTCCCCAATGATTACAACCACTGAACACCCAATACCACATTGGTGTCTGGGACATCAACTACAAAAAAGTGATCAGTGAGCGAGTGGTTCCCCATCCTCACAGTCAACCCGGGAACATACTTCGTGCATTGAATGGTCCAGTCTTCTAGCACCAACACGAAGAACCCCTCAAATGTCTCTGTCTAGATAAACCTATGCCCCACCATCTGAGCATGAATAAAGTTGTGGGTGACCTCACTGTCAACTAGGACTGACACTCGCTGCCCTTGTACTGTCCCCCTGATCCTGAGTGTCAAGTACTTCGGTACCTCCTGAAGTCAAGCAAGGACTCCCACGGATGGGGCAAACAATCCTACTCTAGGTGGTGGCCCTCTTGATGACTGTCCTCCCTCATCTCCCTGTTCGTCTGCCATCTCAGCCTCCTTGTCTGGCTCACTATCTGAAAACACCTCAATGAAATGGGCCTTGCCCTTGGTGCACTTATGCCTAGATGCCCAAGGCTCCTGGCACGTGAAACATAACCTCCTCCTCCTAAGGTCTCTCTGGGTCTCATCATCCATCTGGCCACATCCTCCATCCCTCTGAGGTGGTCTAGTGTCTTAGTTCCCCTGTGGGGCCGTGGGTTTAGTGGGGGCGAAAGCCCGAGTCTTGGGCACTACATCAATCATATCTCGGGTCTTGGAGATAGCATCTGTAAGTGATGTGGGTTTGTAATCCCTTACCCAACCACACAAAGGCTCAGCAAGCCCCTCCACAAAGAGCATGACCAGTTAGGCCTCTGAGATGTCTCTCACCATGGGCCTTTGAGATGTCTCTCACCATCACTGCCAGCCTCTGGAACTCCATAATGTAAGCCTCTACGCTGCTAGTCTGTGTCAGATGGGCTAATTCCATGAAATGCAACTCCGGGTCTTTCCTCTCAAATATCTCCAACAGCCTTCGGGTGAACTCTATGTAAGAGGTGATATGGATGTGTCCCAACGTGATCAACCCATGATACCACCACTCTTGGACATCCCCCTCCAAAAGAAGAGTAACAAACCGTATAGAATCGACTTCCCGCATGGGGTTCAGGTGGAAATATGTGTCTAACTTCTGGATCCAGGCCCTAGCTGAACTCTTTGCCGACTCATCAAAATTAGAGAGTGTAACCTTCCCTGCTATCTTCTGCACATCTTGGTTGGATGCTCCCCCTTTGTAGTGAGCTCTAGCATCTGTGGTATGTCTCTCTTTGAGGTGTATGTACTCCCCAAAAGACATAACCTGCTTAATCCGGGCATCCAACTCCTCATACTCATCAATACCGGACGCAACTGAGTTGACCAAATCTACAGTCGGGTCTGGCTCTCGCCCCGGCGCTAGCTCATCCACAAAGTGAGGCAAAGTAGGACGACCAACCTGCCCACACTGGGGAGTATGTGGGGGCTAATAAGTATGGTTGCGCCCTCCTGCTCTGGAACCCCATCACCATGAGGCTCCCCTTTTGGCCTGTTACCACTCAAGCTAGCAGGGGACCTAAAGGGGTTCCTATTAGGGCAACGACGGAGGCTTAGCCCAATGTCACCATAGTTAAGAATCCGTGCTCTTTAGGGACTTTCACCGATGGGAGGAGACCCGATAGTGTAGGAATCACTTGTAAAGCATATGTCAATGGATAGGTGGAAAGTGACCCTGAAAATCCTTTCTCTAAGTTGGATTGAAGAGTGGAGCTTGCTTGCTCTTCAAGCAAGGGGCTTGGTTCGCTAGGGATAAGGGATGAGGATTGGAGGGTTGAGGAAGAAGGAATGGGCTTATAGATGAGGTTCTCAATCCCTATAATCCTTGAGAAACTTAGATTCTAAAATGGTCCTTGACAGATAATCTTTGATGAGAAATTGGACCACACAGGGCCAAGTGGACCCAGTCTAGGTTCGGGGATGGAATATAGCAACCAATGATGCTCCTATTCTGACGAGGTGAGGGGAAAGGACCAAACAAGGATATTTACTTCAAAAGGTTGAATTGATCCTGTTGAGGTCTAGCCTTGGGGATGCCTAGGCAAAATTCGATCTTAGAGCTAGGGCTTGAGATTCCTGGGAATTCCACTCTTAGAATGACCTCAAATTTGGAGGAGAGGGAGGGGACCCACCAACGCAGTAGCCTATAGGAGATCAAAATTTTTCCTTGGGTCAATCCCTGGGAAATTGATGCCCTAGGTGACCTTTGAGGGCTAGACTTGGAAAAATGGTGAAAAAAGGGTAAAAAGGTGAAAAGGATGACCACCCTTTTAGGGATCAGTGCCTAATCCACTTGGGGATATGGAGTCAAGGATAATGATGAGTAAGAACTTGGTTTCTTGATCAAGGAGGCCTAGAAAGTCAACTTCGTCCAATGTTGTTAAAGAGGAAAGAAAAATGACTTTCAAGCATTTATACTTCCAAGAAAATGATGCAAGCTTATCGAGATAAATAATCTCTAGGACATTTCATTCATATAACATTGCCCATACATTCAATCAACTAAGACATGCTCAATTCTACACATTAATCTTGAATAACGACAATAAAATTAGTAGTATGCAACAACAAGAATAACGACAATAAAATTACTCACAATGTTATAGAGTATATCCAACCAACATTTCGTTGCAAGACAAAGCTCCAAGACAAGAGAAATAGCCCAAATCCATACATCAAAATCCATCCATCTCCAAAAAAGCCCTCCAAGGGAAAAATTGTGAAATGCGAAATTCTCTATGATTAGAGAGATCCCAATTCAAGTGATGATACAAATGAATGAGTCTAACATCAATACATAACCTCCTAGGGAGTTCAAATTAGCCTATGGGCCTACATTAGCCCCTAATGATAAAATAATGTGCAAATAACATCCCTATTGGTGACAAGCCCGCCAAACTAGCTCAAAATGGAAAAAATAAGCCTCACAAGGGGCCAAATAATAATGTATACATGTCGTGGTGCCCTCCAAAGGCGTAGTAATGTCCTGAAGTTCCATAATGAGGAATAAATTCCTCGGAATATGATGGACAAGGGGGTGGCTCGTTGTTCTCCAAGTAGTAGACCTGTGGTGCTCCTAGTGGGTGTGGGGGCACACAAATTGACCCAATGGGTCTCCATATGAATCGAAGATGCTTGTAAATTCTCTGTAAGGGCTCGAGTGATGGAATGAATGCTACCATGGCAACGTACAAGTCTTGGGACACATGCCAAGAGTGTGGGTTTCCTGTGGGCCTACTGGGCATAGTGTACCAAGCACATCACCATCATCCCAAAAGTGGATCGCTAGTAGTCTCTGAAGGTTGATGAGGATCCGTGGAGTGTTGTTTGTTGTTGTGGAGGGCCATGGCTCTCTATGCACACCCTACATGTGCCAATGTGGCCCTTTGGGGGTTAGGATCCTGTATAGGGAGACCAAACCCAAATGGAAACCATCTATAATCCTGCATATGACCCAATGTGTCCCCTAGGCTTCCAGTACAACCAATCATTAGAATAATCGTGTATAGGGCTTACAAATCATGGATAACAAAGTGGACACTTCACAATGGCATGCCCTTCCGTAGTGGGCTTTGGCATATGCTAGTGTCTCCATACTCTAAAGGGGATTAGCCATGTACTTTATTAAGTGGTTTCAACCCTTAGAGGGGATAGTAGGTCCAAGGTAGATCCTTTGAATGGGGGTGGCAAGTGATAAATAAGTGAAACAGAGTAAGGAATAAGAGGGGCAATCCTGGGCCATATATCGGGGCATAGGGGTTGTGAGATAAGGGGAAGCCCACACCAAGGTTATATAATGTGTAAGAGGGAGTAGTCGTGGTACATGAGGTATCTCGACCTTGATTTTTCTACCCTTCTTTGTCACCTTCAAGCAAACTAGGGGTTTTGACAATGAATGGAGTCTTTAGAGGAATAATGAATGTCGTCAATGAATCAATTCCTCAATGATTTACTAGGATGGTAGACCTACTTCCTCCCCTGCAATGACACCAAAAATGTTATCACTCAAACCAACAGGGGACCTAAAGGGTTTCCTAAGAGGACAAAAACTAGGTTAAGGGTAACGGTGGAGGCTTAGTCCAACTTAGCCCACTGTGACCACAGTTAAGGCTCCTTGCTCTTTATAGACTTTCATCGATGGGAGGAGTCTTGATGTTTTTGGAAGCCACTTATGAAAGATATGTCAATGAATAGGTATGAAGTGACCCCAGAAACTCTTTCCCTAGGATAAAAATAAAGAGTAAGACTTGCTTTCCTTTTAAGCAAGGGACTTGATCTTCTAGGGTGAGGGGGGTGAGGATTGGAAGGAGAGGATGAAGGGTACAACTTATAGAGGTACTTCCCGATCTCTAAAATCCTATAAGAAATTGGATTCCCAAATAGTCCTTGATGAATAGTCTTTAACAACAAATGGGACCACACGGGACCAAGTGGACCCAACCCAAGTTCGGGGATGGAATATAGCAACCAATGATGCTCCTATCTTGGACAAGGTGAGGGGAAAGGATCAAACAAGAATTTTTACTTCAAAAGGTCAAATTGATCTTGCTAGGTGCTAGAGTTGGGAAACACAGGGCAAAAATTGGTGCTAGAGCTAGGGCTTGAAGTACCGGGAGATTCCATTATCGAAATTGGCTCAAATTCGGAGGAGAGAGGGGGGACCCACCAACGCAGTTGCCTCTAGGAGATCGAAGTTTTCCTGTGGCTAGATTCCCAGAAATTTGAAGCCCTAGGTGACCTACTGGTGATAGACCTAGGGAAAGGGGAAAAGTGTGAAAAATAGGGGAAAATGATCACCCTTTTGTGAGGGACCAGTGACTAATTCACTTGGTGTAATATTCCTCTTTTGGTGTTCCTTATGACAGGGTTAGGACAGACTTCCAGAGTTGGGAGCAGACAGGTCACAAGTACAGGTTGGTGTCATCAGTGGGCCCAGGGTATTTTTGGAGGAGTTTCTATGAGGTCTGGTGGAATTCGTTTGGTATATTCCATCATTCGCACAGTTTTCTTTTCGTTCCTGCGCATTCCGACAAATTTTGGAAAACTGAGTTATTTTTGGGCTTAACTCACTTAATTACGCTCAAGGTGGCATTCTGGGAGGAATAAGTGATAGAACACCTTAGTGTAATAGCTCGTTGGAATCAAAATGAGAATACCTACATGATGGGATGGTTGGACATAATTTTCAGTGACCTGAGGAAACATGGAAGCCGATTTACTCTTTCTCGCAATAAAAAGAATATTTTAATAAGAGGGAAAAATGCTCCATGATTAAAATAATAATAAAATAGAAGGCTCTAAAGGGGTCCATGAGATCTATAAAAGAAGAGGAGGCCATTGAGGGATATCTTGGATTTGGTATTATTCCTTGTATGAGAGGTTGAGAACCCCGTTCTCTACTCCATTGGTAGCCCCAGGACGGGAACCCTTGGGTGACTGAGAGAGATTGGGCAAGTGCCCAACTCCCTTTGGTGAATTCATCCTGAATTCACAGGTGAGCTTAGTAGCGCCACTTTAGTTCAGTTTGGAGGTCGATGCAGTGTAGCAAAGAATATTGGAGTAGCAGCATCAGCCAGGAGAGCATATCCCCTTCAGGACTGCGCAGAGGTAGCCAAGGATGCACAGTGTTTGTGTAGTTCAGTTGGTGTGGGTGTCGGGAGTGAGGAGTGAAAATGAGATTTGGAAAGAGATTTAGAGGGGAGGCTAGCCACCTCCTACCAGGGGTTTTAGCAACATTCCCGAGGCACTTTCCAGTAAATTGCACCAGCGGTTCCATTTCCCCAGCAGAGCAACATTCCAAGCCTAAGAGGGCCATTTTTTGGGGTTGAGCGTTCAGCAAACCCTTCATGGGTTTTTGTGGGTCTTTTGAGGAGAGTTTGGTGTCCAATTCCCGACATTTTTTGAGCATAGGAAGCAACCCAACCAACAGTCTGAGTTCAGCCAACAACAACATTTTCTGGATTGGGAAGCGCAGTGATTGAGCCACACAGTGTCATTCCAGCAGCAGTTTGCTTGGATTGAGTTTGTCTTTCAGCCTGCCTTGAGCAGGCCCAGGTGCAATCCTTTCAGCATCTCACTTGTACTCCTTTCTAGGAAATAATAAAATGGCTCAACATTGTTTATTAGCTTCCAGTTTGTGTGTTTGATGGTGTTTTTCTGTTTGTCATAGTTTCTTGTCTATTTTGCCTTTTATTACTTTTTAATCCCAATTTGGGATATTACAGTGGTATCAGAGCTTTGATCTTGGCTCAGTCGTGGGATTGATTTGAAAAATCCAAGTTCAACGGTTCATTTTTGAATATGCCAAATTCTATTGCCGGAGAAAATTTTATTGCAAGCGTTCAAGGGTTTTATTTTGGAGGTTTATCAAAGACATTTTTAAATCCCTAGATCTGAGTCGAATTTTCCTTCAAAGGAGATTTGCAAGGAGCCGAAAATATATTGTTATTTGGCTGAAATGAACGCATTCCCACAGTTGGGAACTCACTGCAGGCTTGTCTAAGTTGTGGGCATTCTTCTGCTGGTCATGAGAGCTAGAGTATTGATTTTCTGAGCATATATAGCAGCCTCAAAGCAACACAAATTTCCAGATTTGCTAGCAGGGTCCTTTCCTCATTGTTTCCGGCTAAGGTAACACATTATTCATGGCTGAATAATTTCTCTAATTGCTGGCTGTGTGGACCCCCTTTTGTGGCTGTAAATTAAGTTCTCGAAGTGATCGAAGTAGTCTATGTGGCTAGACGAAAATACATTTGTGGAATGCACATCCTGTAGCATATGTTTGGCTGTAGCAGAGGTCTAAAATTGCAATAAGAGGACTGAACATTCGCTGAAGTAACATTCTGTGAATACCAGGTTCTATCTTCCTAAATCTGATCTGTGTATTTAATTTTTTTAATGGGTGTTATTTCTTTATGGTAAGTCATGAGTTGCCATGAGCATTACGGTTTATATACTGTTGTAAGGTGTTGAGTTTGTTATGAGATTTTGAGTTAGAGTGCTGAGCTAGAGCCTAAGGTGTGACAGAATTGGGCATAAGAATGTGTTGTTTATCTCTGTGAGTTACTGTTATGTGCTTTGCTCCTTTGTCAGCCAAAGGCCTTGCTTGATGTACTTAACATTCTTCAGCGAAACCGTGGAGGGACTCTTAAACAAATTAAAAAGATTAAACACTGAAATTAGTTCCATGAACCACTATGCATCATCAGATCAGAAAACAAAACTGAACAGCGAACCATTCTCAAAAGGGATCTATGCCACTCTTCAAAAAGAACAACCAAAATATTTGCAGGAAGAATTGGGGATTGGCCACAAAATTCTTGCGCTTGGGGTAGATTTGAAGCACATGAAGATCACATGGAGAATTCTTTCCAAACTTGATGAACTTGATAAACTCCTTTCCAAAGTAAGCCAGGTAGAAGGGAAGAAACTGATTTGGGCTTTGAAACCTGCTATGCTTGCTCTTATACTACCCAAGTTCTTGGAAGAACCTTGTGAAAGGTTCAGACTTCCAGTGACGTCATGCCTCAATAACATTATGAGGTTGACCGCACCTATAGCTCCTTTCAATGATCATGTTATGAGGGAAGTTTTCAAGTTGGTAGTGGGGACTTTTCAGGTCTTGGACAACAGTGCAGGCTCTACCTTTGGAAGAAGCTTGAGATTTTAGGAGTTATGGGCATGTTCAGAATGTATGACATCATGCTTGATTTGGGGTGTGATGATTTGGTCCGTCAGATGTTCTAATGTTTCTTTAACAGTAGGAAACATCACCTTGATACAGTCAGAACCAACATGCTGTCCATTTTGTCTTTAGTCATGGGAGATCGTGATGCCATTTGCAGGGAATTGTGGGCTAGATAGTTGGCCATTTGGAGGAGAGAGCAGTTGGTCTCATCTAATGCTTATGAGCTATCCAAAGGGCTGGTTGAGCAGAACATTGGGCTATTCAGGAGACAATTGACCAGGGAGGAGCTGCTCCAGTTTGGTGGATCAAGCAACAAGAATGAGTTGAGGAGGAAGGGACTTTGCTTCATTTGCAAAGAACCTTGGGAACCAGATCACTCATGCTTGAGAGATGTAGATGAGGTGGTAGAGGTAGAGCAAGAGGACATTCGTTCTGTATGCCAGGATGAGGACTCTTCTTTGGATGAGTCCATGGGGTCATTTGAGGATGCTTCTGGGGAGCATGAGCATCCACGTGGAGTTGATGACAGTAGGCCAGATTTATATTCCAACATGTTTGGCGAGCAACCAGTGGATCCTATGGGAGACATTCAGGATGATGAGTCACCCATGACAATTCGGCGTGAGTAGCATATAGCGGAACTTGATTCATCTGAGGAGGATGATATACCCAGTATGCATGTTGAGCCTTGGGTGGAGAACCAGTCAAAGGGTCACATTGGGGTCCTAATGGAGGAGGGTGAGCGACCACCCTTGGGGTCATCCATTGATCGGGAGCAGACAGATGCACAGGTAGCTAGTAGGGTGGCAGTGTTTGCAGACACTTGTCCTCAGGTGGCGTTGGAGGTTGATAGGGCAGTTTCATAGCAGGCTAGTAGACGTCATGAGCAGGGGGTTTCCTATTAGACAAGGGAGACCGCAATGCGTCCATATTTGGATCTACACATTGATGAGGTGCAAGTAGACGTAGTGGCAGCCAATAGAGTTGCAACATTTTCGGGCCACAACCCTCTCCAGGGGTACATAGATAGGGCTTGCAGCACATGTTGTCCACCTGGGTCCATTATAGGGGGAGTGGCAGGATTTATTGGACAGATTTTGTTGGTCGATAGGGTAGTAGACAACATGAGTATGACACCCCTGATCAGGAGAGGGAGGAACTGTTGGAGATGGTGGTGCATCCATCTTTGGGCCGACCCACTGATGAGGTGCAGGTAGACGCGCATGCAGTTAGCAGAGTTGTAGTACTTGTTGAGAATTTAGAGGGCTGGTGATCAATTCAAATTCTCTACTTGGTACTTGTGTGCTTACTTGAGTAACCTATGTCTTCTCTTCGTTAGCTTATTTAGTCTTTCATTAAGTCAATTACCATAAATACAAAAGACACAATGTTAGGCTCCTCGAGCCAGGGGAAAACCTCTCCCTCTTGGAGAGGAAAACCTATAAGGAATGTTGAATCTTTAGTTAAACTGAGAGGGGGGGGGGGTGAATCAGTTTAACACATACATAAGCTTTTTAAATTTTTCATCAAACTTATTTACAGCTTAATATGTGAACAGTCTTAAAATGTTGCAACAAGTATTAAATTAATGTGACACCAAACTTATTGTGAGAGCAGCAAACATTAAGTAGATTGAATAGATCATATCAACACATAGGCAACACACATAGAGACAGCAGATATAAGTGGAAACCCATAAAGGGAGAAAACCACATCTTATTTTTGTTGTGATGCAAAGGCAAGCTCCAACTCTCTCTCGCCACTGATTTTCTGCAGACACCAACCTACAGGAGGCTCCAACCTCAGTCAGCTACAACTGACAGCTATCAAGCTTCAACTTGATAGGGAAGCTCCGACTTCCTTACTTAATCACAAGAAAATATTTGTTGATTTACCTCAGATATCAGCTCTGTTCTGTAGCATCTCTTTCTGCTCCTTCTTTTTCTTATCTTCTCTGCCTCCCTTCTTCGTACTTTGCACTCTCTAACCTCTCTTTGCATATCAATGTGATATGCTTTATACGGTTTTCCTCATAACAGTTCGTATTCCATAGGCAATTCAAAGTGAATAGCCCTGACTCTTTGCATATTACCTCCTCACTTCTTTTTCAGCTTATTAAGAAAATCTCAGCAATATTTACAACTTTCAGTTTTACAGTGGAGTTTTATTTCCTACGGAGACTTGCCAGTGCATCACAACAATATAAATCAATTAAAACTTTTATATTCAAATACAATGAGAACTCCAGTTCAACTCATTCAGCCTTTTGGATCACTGCGCATTTGTCTTTTCTTTGACTGTCTGTCTTTTTCAGCTCTACTAACTCTCTTGTTCTCTGCCGTGGTGTAACTGCTGCATACATGTAACTGTGCAATTCAACTCTCGACATTATACAAATAATAAAACATTTTAATACATAAAATGCCCTTACGGGCCCACTCACTGAACTTGCTCTATTTTCCGATGCGATGCTTTACTGTCCACATATTGGAAATATGTATGTATCGTTTTGTATATATATATGTGCTGCGGTGCTTTCCTTTCCTCTTTAGCTTTGGATTAATTAACTTGGAGCAAACCTGTTATTAGTCTTATCTTTTGAATGGACCCCACATGCCAGCTATACTCCGCTCATTTATTTCAATCGCAATCGCAACATTCACAATGCTCTTGCGATTTGGTCTTTTGATTTCCGTCGATGCGATTAGCAAAGGCCCACCATATAGTCAGTCGAATCATCTCCGCCGTCCATCCCTCAGTGAATCTAACGGCTCTCATCCAATCGATAAGTCGCAATCGGAACTTTCAGTTTGTCGATACTCTTTCACCTCCGATGCGATCAATTACTGTACATTTCTGTGCGCCGATGCGATGGGTTGTTTGGATGCGATATAACACTTTTCACTTCATTGTGCCGATGCGATGGGTGGCTCCAATGCGATGTAACACTTCATTTTGATGTGCTGATGCGATGAATCGCTCCGATGCGATTAGGCCGGAACTCAAGCAAAATATGAAAGTCATCGTTTAAACATATCGGGTCCGGAACTCAATCACATTCGCAACTTTTGGTTAACATGTTCCACTGCCAACTTTTCTCTGATGCGATTCGTGACTCGGGTCCCACCTTATAAGACTTTGTTTGTATTAGGCCCGAACAATAGAGCGCTTCACATATATGTATATATATACTTTGGCCCCTTGTTTATAAAGCGCTACATATATAAGTATACTTTGTCGCTTCAATCTTTATGTATACTCCAGCTTGGGTTATGATTCTCGGAATTTTATGTAGGGGTCCCACTTGCGTATTAACTTTGGTTTATATGCAAGCATTAATATAAGGTTTTCGGTCATCCAGCTTATATATCCGCATACCAACTCATTTCAAAATACATATATGAAGCCAACCTTTAATAGTTCAATAAACCAAAGGTTCTCACCCTGGCAGAGTTCGACCCACTATATATATATATATATATATATATGTTCCATGCTTACCCTTTGTATGATATATTATGAGTCCAAACCACAACTTTTGGTTAGCGCATTACTTGTGCATTTGTATATATGCCACCACCGCACTATCAACTTATAACTAAATCCATTGCGACATTTTAATACACAACCATTCCATGGAGCCCACATGTGTTTGATAAACTCTGAACTTTTAGTACGTTCCAACTAACAGCACCCTTTGATCATATATATATATATATAAGCCTAAGTCAATCTTCGACCATGGCTTTAACCCTCGGCATAACCTAATGTATTAACTTGCACAAATATATAATCTGCACATAACCCATTTCTATATGTGCACTCAACTTTAATATATATCCAATATTGCAATGGATATCAAACCCAATACATATTTTAACACATATACGTTCCCGGGGCCCACCTCCATTAACACACCTCTTGCATCCAACCGCTGACAGTTTATCGCATCGACTCCGATGATCCAACGAATGTCATACCATATCGCTTTTTTTATTGGTACGAGGGTTAACACTTCAAACTTGCACGAAAAAAGTTGTTTTACAAAACCGCCTGAGGACACGTGTCCTTCAATACACATATCGCGTTCATTTTGGCAATACTGCTTACCACTTCAACCAACGCGCCAACCCATTGGTTTTGTGGCCCTGTGGTTTTACTATTCATGTTCGGGGTTCCGCTTCAGAATTTCGCGTCTTCATTATATACTTATACTTATAATCTCTGTTTAAAATTTTATTTCTTATTTCTTCAGCTCTTGAATATATTAACCCTGTTTCAATGTTATGTTAATACAACGCTACCAATGCTACCATAAGGTTTATTCTCCTTATACACAGAGCCTCGGTTCCTTCCTTTTTGCACGATTTCGCATCTCCTGCAATCATTTCACTGTTGGTTTGTTAACGGCTCTGCCTCTGCCTCTGCTGCTCGACTATTTCATCTCTGCCTCTGTACATATCCTGTCACTGTATTTCCTGTTACTGTACATATCCTGTCACTGTCAATTTGCACTCCTGTCACTGTATTTCCCTAAGCCTCTGCTGTTGTCCTTTGTTTGTCTCTGCCTTTGCTTCCTCCTTTGCCATCAATGACAACATTTCCAACAAGGAATTATTCTTATAGATCTTCAAATCACAAGTACCATGACCAAGACTCAGACCCTTAACCTATTAATGCATCCAAGACCTTGCCACTGCTTCTTTGTTGACCTTTAATGCTAACCCTTATTTTCTGCACCAACCTGCACTGTGCTGCACCAATACTAGAACTCGGTCTCTAGGTCTTATCTTCTAGAATGTATTTGTATCTTGCATAGCATTCTTCTTTCCATAGACTTCTCTTAGAGAAGATTGCTTGAAACCATTTACTTTGGATACCACTGAAATTTCTTCAATTGAGTAGTAGTACCTTTTAGGCACTATAGAACAGGGAGGTAAATCAATGATTTACCTTCCTTACTTTCTCGAACGGAAGTCTCTTCCTTGCTGTGATAATACACTGTGATATACAAACCTTATTTTATATTTGAACCTGAACTGAATTCTGTCCTGAACTCCGTAGTTCTCTGTCCCTGAATTTGCACTTCAAATCTTCCTGAAATCCGCAAACTGTTTCAGAGTGATCCGCAGTTTTCTATCCTTTTGTTTTCTGTGCAGTACAATGGGGTATATATAGTAGTTCGAGCCTATAAATAAGCCGACCTGACCAATGAAAGGGTGTGACGGTTCATGTGCACTGATTATAGGTCGACTAGGAGAGGTATATGAGCCGACTTGTAGAGCGTATAGTAGGTTGTCTTGAAGAGTATTTACATCAAGTATTTCACCATTCTTGAGCCATATTTTTGAGCTACTTTGACAAGGTCTTGGAGCGTTTTCTCTAGACTAGATCCTTCATATGTATGACACTTAATTATATTTATACTTAGAAGACAAAACCCTAATAGACATCAAGAAGAAGTCTATTAACCTATAATAAAATCTTGCTCATGAAACCCATGAAGCAAGTACAACAAAATATATTTTATTATCTTTGTCTTCTTCATTACATAAATACATAATTACATAGTCAATATGAAGACCGATCCTAGTTACACTTTTCAACACTCCCTCTTAACTAGGGAGGTATTCATACAGGTACATGATCACTTTCAAATTGAAGAATCTCATAAGAAGAATCGGATTGGTAATCGCATCTATATAACATCATATCAACCAACATTGTCTTAGTGCAAGGCCTTGACTAATAGCCCCATCTCTCAACGAGACAATGGGCTACAATGCTGGCGAGACACATGACTTATAGACACGGATCATTGTCTCTCCAAGGTACATACTCCACCTAGGTGTTCCCAAAGTATGACCTTGGACTATTCTTCTCTTGGGTAGCTAGCCATCAAAGAATATCAGTCCCCGACTACTCTTATTTTGAATTCCCTAACACATTCTCAAAGAGTGTCGAATGCCAGATGATTACCCAATCCTCCATTCTGTCTTCCCAGGTGAAGACCAAAATGATGTGTCTATCTCTCTCTCTCATCTAGGGAGGACCTATTCCACAAGGGAATGTACTCATTCCTGTATAAGGAATGTACCTAAGCTCATTCTTAGGAATTACCCAGTTTCTTCCAAGTAAGAAACTGATCACCAGGCTCTCTCTCAATCAGGGACCTGCAATAGCAATGGTGAGACACCCAGCTTCTCATGAAGAATTCCTGCCCTCAATGTCATGGATTTCATGGATTTTGATATTGAGGAATCTTCAACTTTAGCTTCATAGGGCACAGATCATCCATCACTTTCATTCATGAGTCATGTCATCTACCAAAAAGTGATTCATTTGTCTTTCTTATCTGGTCCACCTTTTATGCCATGTTGCTTTCGAATCATCTCCAAGGATCTTACATCCTTTCTCATGATTAGCAACCCTGCACAAATCCATCCAGATAAACATATACGTATGAACTTTTAAAAACAAAAGTTACCTCAGTGATGATCTTTCACCATGACATCTTCCTGTAGGCATCAACATCCTTTATTTAGATTGACACATCTTCTAATGATATGTTTTTTCAAGGGTCTTCTTCTTTACCAGACTTCTATCAGAGTCTACATATCCTCCCAGGAGATATTCTAGTCACATCTTCTTGGCTTCCAGATGACAACTTCCTCTTGACATGGTTGCACTTCATGATCTCTTCCTTTCTGCACATCTTCATTCCCAAGAACTTCCAATTTTACAGTTCCTTGTCCATATACAACTACCTCATATTCCATATGAGGATATATTATGTTGATTTCATCTCTCATTGCATCGAGAGATCCTTCTCCATAGATTATACTTCTAAATATAGAAGTCCATTACTTGCAACCATATGACATGAATTCACAGCATCCAGTGTCAACATATAAATAGAGATATATACCTCATACCCTTTTTCTTTTGAGTCATCCTGTAGCAATTTTTCTAGAATGAAGAGCTTCATTCCCTTGACCTGCTCCATCAATATCTCATCATATCCCAGAATTTTGTAGCATAGAATTCTTGATGAGACCATTCTACTTTCTTTCTAATCAGTGAATTCATAGAGAACTTCATTAGAAAATGTCAGCACTAGTTTCCATGATGACCCTTGATCTTGATGACTATCTTCCATTAGAATTGTTATCAACGAGGTTTTCCAGGAGCTGTTTTACCAAGAGCTCATACCATGCTTTTATCATGATGCCATCAATATACATTGCTTCCTATCATACTATTTTACAACCAACAGAAATCACTTAAAGAGGAAGATGATCTCCATCATAATAGAGATATTTCTCTTCTTCTTCCCTCTTTCTCTTGTCCTTTTCAGATTTAGGACAATCTATTTTATAATGTCCAACTTCATTACATCCAAAGCATCGTACTTTGTCCATATTTCTTCTTTTATTCTGAGGACCAAATTTACCGAATCTTCCTCTCTTCTTGGAAATGGTTGCAAAGGCTTGATTCCCTTCACTTGATCCTGTATCAGCTTTGGCTTTCAGTCTTGTTTCCTCTATTTTACATAGAGACCATAAATCGTGGAATGGCGTGGCTTCTCTCTTCCCTTATAAACTTGAAGTGAATTTTCCCCATTCTTCTGGCAAAGCATTCATCACCACTGTATTCATCTCAGTGTTAGACATTACTTCTCCTAGTTCCTGCAGTTGATCTCTTATTTCAAAAATCCTCATAAAGTATGAAGTGATCTCTTCTTCCCTTGACAATTTCATTTTATATAGTTCTTGTCTCAGAGAGATTGCTTCTCCTGCAGTACTCGCAGAGAATAGCTCCAGTAGTTTTTCATAGATTTCTTTAGAAGACTTTAATTTTGATACATAGGGAGTGAGTGAGTCCTTAATGTATTATATGAGAATCCTCTGGGTTCTTATTTCTCCCTTCATGTACTTGGCATGAACTGGAGCATCTTCTTTTGGTGGTTGAATTGTAGATCCTTCGATGTAGTCCATAACTTCATCTTCAATTAAATTCAAATCTGTCCTCTTCTTCCATGCGTTAAAGTTTGATGACCCAACTATCTTGTTGCTTTCTTTACAATAAGTCATCTTGATAGATTTAAGTAAGGTCATAGATACTTACTTGAGTAGAGTGGCTTGCAACTTTCTTGATGGCGATGAAGGTGAAATTAGGAGCTTCTTCTAAGATAGAAATCGTCAATGTAGGTGTTCTTGGATCCTTGACGATAAAGGATATTTTCAAAAGACGATGTCCTCTTCTAACAATGTCTTGAATGTAAATCTTTGATGGCAAAGATTATTTTCTTGAATGAGTTGATCCTTTGAATGAGATATAAGATCCTCCTTGAAATAGCTTGAGAGTCTTCCTTGCAAACTGATTTGACTTTTCACCCAAACTTTGATTTTTTGCTTCCTGGAGTGTTTCTTTCTCAAGTAGACCTTGAGTTCAACACCTTAGCTTTGATTCCATGTTGAGAATTTAGAGGGCTGGTGATTAATTCAAATTCTCTACTTGATAATTACTTGTGTGCTTACTTGAGTAACTTATGTCTTCTCTTTGTTAGCTTATTTAGTCTTTCATCAAGTCAATTACCATAAATACAAAAGACACAAAGTTAGGCTCCTCGAGCCAGGGCAAAACCTCTACCTACGAGAGAGGTAACCGGTAAGGAATTCTTCTTATAGATCTTCAAATGACAAGTACCATGACCAAGACTGAGACCCTTAACCTATTAATGCATCCAAGACCTTGCCACTGCTTCTTTGTTGACCTTTAATGCTGACCCTTCTTTTCTGCACCAACCTGCACTGTCTTGCACCAATACTAGAACTTGATTTCTAGGTCGTATCTTCTAGAATGTATTTGTATCTTGCGTAGCATACTTCTTTCCACAGAGTTCTCTTAGACAAAATTGCTTGAAACCATTTACTTTGGATACCACTGAAATTTCTTCAATTGAGTAGTACTTCCTTTTAGGCACTATAGAATAGGAAGTTAAATCAATGATTTACCTTCCTTACTTTCTCGAACGGAAGTCTCTTCCTTGCTGCGATAATAAACTGTGATATACAAACCTTATTTTATACTTAAACCTGAACTGACTTCTGTCCTGAAGTCCACAATTGATCTTGTCCCTTTTCTGCACTTTATCTCAGAATTATTCACTCTTAAATCTTCACATAAGACTACACATTTTCCTGTACGTTAACCCATACTTTGGCCACACTTTATCATGTTGTATAAACTAAGCTGATATCCGCAATTCTCTGTCCCTGAATCTGCACTTCAAATCTTCCTGAAATTCGCAGACTGTTTCAGAGTGATCCGCAATTCCCAGTCCTTCTGTTTTCTGCGCAGTACAGCGGGGTATATATAGTAGTCTGAGCCTAAATAATCGGACCTGACCAATGAAAGGGTGTGACGGTTCATGTGCACTGTTTATAGGCCGACTAAGAGAGGTATATGAGCCGACTTGTAGAGCGTATAGTAGGTTTTCTTGAAGAGTATTTACATCAAGTATTTCACCATTCTTGAGCCATATTGTTGGGCTACTTTGACAAGGTCTTGGAGCATTTTCTCTAGACTAGATCCTTCATATGTATGACACTTGATTATATTAATACCTAGAAGACAAAACTCTAATAGACATCAAGAAGAAGTCTATTAACCTATAATAAAGTCTTACTCATGAAACCCATGAAGCAAGTACAAAAAAATATATTTTATTATCTTTGTCTTCTTCTTTACATAAATACATAATTACATTGTCAATATGAAGATCGATCCTAATTACACTTTTCAACAGTACTTTCAGGGAGAAACACTCTCTAGGAGTACATCGATAGGGCTTGCAGCATATCTTTCTCACTTTGGCCTATTATAGAGAGAGGGGCCTTCTTTTTCAGGTAGCTCTCATTGATAGGAGGGACATAGCAGCATGAGTTGAGTATGGACTGACGGCAACACACTAGACTTGTTTAGTATGCAGGTGTCACTGCATTTGATTCTTCTTCCAGGATAGATTGGTGGGAGATCATGAGTTGGTATCCTATTGATGAAGTATCATTCTTAGTTCCTGGCACATTTTTGAAGGAGCACTTAGATGAGAGAGTTGTTGCATGTTCCATCGTGCCATGGATTGTGGACCGACAATCCATCAGTATTTCAGTATCACTAGCTTGGCATCAACAGAGTAAGATTGACCTTGGCCTAGGCCAGAGGTTGGATTGGAGAGAGTTGCTGAGTTGGTATTCGCTTCATGGGGCAACAGCTATAGCGAGAGACAGTGAGCAATCCGAGCCATGGGACTTGGGCGATGATTGGTCATGGTGGCGTTGGGATTCAGGAGGATTGGTTGATGATAGGTACAGTGAGAGATCAGTTTGGGATCTCGGTATTGAGGGGTCTGTTTCGGGTGGCTTGACACAGAAGCATAGTAGCACCCAGGGGTTTGTATGGGATCTGGGCATTGGGTCTCAGTTGCATTGGGCCAACAGGGTGGCTCGCATATTTGGATTGCTTGAGGGCAAGAGGTCTGTAATATTCCTTTTTTTGGTGTTCCTTATGACAAGATAAGAATGGACTTCCAGAGTTGGGAGTAGACAGGTCACAGGTACAGGTTGGTGTCATCAGCAGGCCTAGGGGATTTTCGTAGGAGTTTTGAGGAGTTTCTATGAGGACCGGTGGCATTCGCTTGGTATATTCCATCATCCACACAGTTTTCCTTTCATTCTTGCGCATTCTGACAACTTTCGGAAAACTGAGTTATTTTTGGGCTTAACTCAATTAATTACGGTCAAGGTGGCATTCCGGGAGGAATACGTGATAGAATACCTTAGTGTAATAGCTCGTTGGAACCAAAACGAGAATACCTACATGATGGGATGGTTGGACATAATTTTCAATGACCGGAGTAGACATGGAAGCCGATTTGGTGGCATTCCGAGAGGAATACGTGATAGAACACCTTAGTGTAATAGCTCGTTGGAACCAGAACGAGAATACCTACATGATGTGATGGTTGGACATAATTTTTAGTGACCGTAGGAGACATGGACGCTGATTTAATTTTTCCCGCATTAAAAATAATATTTTAATAAGAGGGAAAAGTGCTCCATGATTAAAATAATAATAAAATAGAAGGCTCTAGAGGGGTCCATGAGATCTATAAAAGAAGAGGAGGAGGCCATTGATGGATATCTTGGATTTGGTATTATTCCTTGTATGAGAGGTTGAGAACCTAATTCTCTACTCCATTGGTAGCCCTAGGATGGGAACCTTCAGGTGACTGAGAGAGATTGGGCAACTGCCTAACTCCCCTTGGTGAATTCATCCTGAATTCACAGGTGAGCTTAGCAGCGCCACTTCAGTTCAGTTTGGGGGTCGGTGCAGTGCAGCAGAGTATATTGGAGTAGCAGCATCAGCTAGGAGAGCGTATCCCCTTCAGGACTGCGCAGAGGCAGCCAAGGATGTGCAGTGTTTGCGTAGTTCAATTGGTGTGGGTGTTGGGAGTGAGGAGTGCAGAAGAGATTCAACAAGAGATTCGGAGGGGATTCTAGCCACCTCCTACCAGGGTTTTTAGCAGCATTCCGGAGGCAATTTCCAGCAGATGACACTAGCGATTCGATTTCCCCAACAGAGCAGAGTTCCAAGCCCAAGAAGGCCATTTTCCGTGGTCAAGCGTTCAACAAACCCTTCGCGGGTTTTTGTGGGTCTTTTGAGGAGAGTCCAGTGTCCAATTCCCGGAATTTCCTGAGCACAGGAAGCAGCCCAACCAGCAGTCCGAGTTCAACCAACAACAACATTTTCTGGACTGGGAAGCGCAGTGATTGAGCCACACAGTGTCATTCCAACAACAGTTTGTTTGGATTGAGTTTGTCTTTCAGCCTGCCTTGAGCAGGCCCAGGTGCAATCCTTTGAGCACCTCACTTGTACTCCTTTCCAACAAATAATAAAATGGGTTAGCATTGTTTATTGGCTTCCAGTTTGTGTGTTTGATGGTGTTTTTCTGTTTGCCGTAGTTACTTGTCTATTTTTCCTTTTATTATGATTTAATCCCAATTTGGGATATTACACTTGGGGATATGGAGCCAAAGATAATAATGAATAAGAATTCGATTTCTTGTTCAAGGAGGCCCAGAAAGTCAACTTCGTCCAATATTGGAGGAAGATAAGAAAAGTGACTTTCAAGCATTTATACTTCATAGTACATACAAATGGTGCAAGCTTATCGAGATAAAATTATCTCTAGGATATTTCATTCATCTAACATTGGCCCATACATAGATTAAGCTAAATAGACACATAATTTCACATTTCAATCATGCAATAACTAGCCCTAATTATAGCGAAATCCAGTAGTATGCAGCAACAAGAAAAATAGCATCAAATTTACTCTTACAATGTTAGAGAGTATATCCAACCAGCGTCACATTTGCACATAAGAAGCTCCAAGATAGAAATAGCCCAAATCCATACATCAAAATTCATCCATCATCCAAAAAATATCCACCAAGGAAAAATGCAAAATTCTCTTAAGAAAGAGATAGCCCAAGTCAAGTGATGATACAAATGAATCCAAATAACTCCAATTTATACCCCTTTTAGGAGTTCGATTTAGCCTATGAGCCTACATTAGCCCCTAATAATAAAATAATGTGCAAATATGTTAAATTTGGACAACTAGGTCCAAACTCCATATTAAGATGCTCAGATTAAGGGGCTAATATTTTTGTTGGATTCCTCTTTCAGAGAGGTGTAAAATCCATATAAAATATGTCTTAATCCGATGAGCAGAACTTATATTTTGAATTTATTATTTTTAATAAATTATATGTGCAAGGTCGGCCAGTTTTGTAATGTAGGCTCGCATGCCCAACAGATGTGTCACACACCCTCTTGATGGATATATATACAGGAAAAGTTGGAGAGATTTTCATCATCATCACAACTCACATCTTCCTCTCTCATCAAGGAGTACGAGCTACCAAGAAGGACGAATTTAATCCACACGTGTGAAGGACGAAGAGGACAAACTGTACGGTCAAGCTGGAGTACGGATTTGCTGCTGCTAGGGTTTCGCAGTAACTTTGACCAGCGTTGACTTTGGTCAACGCTTGGTCCAAACAAGCTGAAAATTGGTGGAAGGTTCGATTTATGAAGGCCGTACTACTTGGCACAAAAATCGAGGTCAAAGGGGTTGACCGTTTTGCTGCTGCGTTGACTTGCAACTTGCTGCCTGGCATTGACTTTTCGGGACAAGCGTTGACTTTTACGGGGAGATGGTCCAGGTTGACTCATCTACGGATGTGGAGGGTTGTTGTGACACATCTTGGTGGTGACCAAAGGAGACTTTTCTTTGGTTGAAGCATCCTGTTGACAGCAGAAACGAATACACACATTTTTCCTGTTTCTGATTTGTCTTCTGTAAGATCTACTTATATGTTCTATCTGCATTTTGCTTAACTACTTGTATGATTGCTGAAAGAAAAGTGAAATTGCTACTAGCATAGAACATCTACAAAATTTAACAAAATAAAACCACTTTTGGTGACAAGCCCACCAAACTAGCTCATAAATGGAATAATAAACCTCTTAGGATATCAAATAATATGTTCATGTCATGGGGCCCTCCAAAAGCCTAATAATATCCAGAAGTGCCATAATGATGATTAAACTCCTCAAAATATAATGGACAAGGCGGTTGCCCCTTGTTCTCCAAGTAGTAGACCTGTGGTACGCCCAATGGGTGTGGGGGCACACCAATGACCCCAAGGGTCTCCATATGAGTCGAAGATGCCTGTAGATCCTCTGCAAAGGCTCAAATGATGGAATGAACATTGCCATGTCATCGTACAAGCCGTGGGACACTTGCCAAGAGTGTGGTGCTCCTGTGGGGCCTGCTGGGCATGGTGTACCAAGCACATCATCCTCATCCCAAAAGTGGATCTCTAGTAATCTTTGAACATTGGTGGGGATTCATGGAGTGTTGTCTGCTGCTGTGGAGGCCCATGGCTCTCTACACACACCCTATATGTGCCAATGTAGCCCTCTGGGGGTTAGGACCCCATATAGGGAGACCAAACCCAAATGGACATCACCTGCAATCCTGTATAAGATCCAATGTGTCCCCTAGCCTTTCAGTACAACAAGTCATTAGAGTAAGTCATGTTATTATTGCTATGTATGTAGATGATGCCATACTACATGGCAATGATTTAACAATTTTGAATCAAACAAAAGCAAGTCTTCTATTCAAATTTAAGAAGATCGATTATGTCAGTATACACTATTGTATTCATGTGCAGTGGGATAGGAAGAAGACCCCACACATTAATCAAAGGAAGTACCATGAAGGAATATACTTGGACAGTTTCACATGGAGATGTGCAAGCTAGTAACCTTCCCAGTCGAATAGAGTCTCCAGTTATTGAAGGAAACAGATCTTCAAACTGAAAAGAGAAGGAAAACGTGCGTGATATGTGATATCAAAGTGTCGTTGGAACTTGGAAGTTTAATTGTATTCATTAATGTGTACTCAACCAAACATAGCATTTGCTGTAATAAGTTTGATAATCACTCTCTCAAATCCTGGCCTACAGCATTGACAAGTTGTTACCAGATTCCACGCTTGATATAAAACACATCAATTCAGCAACTGACCTTTGACTTCATAACTGTTGGGATTCCATTCATTAACAAAATTCACCTGTAGACTGTACATATCATATTATTTGTAAAAAGACTGCAATGAGTGAATAAATTTATTGCTTCCGTGTTCTCCAACAGTTTTTATCATTATTTTAGCTTTTTGTTTTGCTATTAATGCATACATTCAGACTGTAAAATAAAGAGTAGTATTTCTCAGCGTTTTTATAACTCATATGCCAGTATGCATGTGCCTTTATTTAAATGAATGGAACTTCATGTTGGATGTGTATTCATTAGTGATACTCATTTTGTTGTAGACTGCGTTATAAGCAGCATCTCTGCGTGTTTATAACATACATGCCAGTGTGCTTGTTTATTCCTTTATTTAAATGAATGGAACGTTCTGTTAGATGTGTATTCATCTCGTTGTTGACTGCATTAAGGAGCACCTCTGGGTGTTTATAATATACATGCCAGTATGCTTGTTTATTCCTTCATTTAAATGAATGGAACGTTCTGTTCTGTTAGATGTGTATTCATTAGTGATATTCATCTTCGTTGTTGACCCCTGTAAGATGTGTTCCCATTGTTGTGGGGGAGCTCCGGTTTGAGGCTACCTGGTGTGCAACCTCAAAACTACCACTGGCGTTTTGGCAAAGGTAATGATAGCAAGATAGTGTGCAGATGACTGTTGGGAGTCCGTTCATCAACACTACTCGTGTATACATGTGATTTGTAAAAAACTCTGATGACTGAATAACATTATTGTTTCCGTGTTCTCTTCGGAAGTTTTATCATTATTTTGTCTTTGTTGTGCTGTTCGTGCATACATTCAGATTGCATTAAGGAATATCTCTCTGCACATTTAATAACATATATGCCAGTAAGCATGTTCATTCCATTATTTAAATAAATGAAACTTTCTGTTAGATGTGTATTCATTAGTGATAATCGTTTTGATGTTTGACACCCGTAAGATGAGTACCCATCCTTGTGGGAGAGCTCTAGTTTCAGGCTACCTTCTGTGGGGAATCTCCAAAACTGTCAATAGGATTTTGGTAAAGGTAAAGATAATATGATAGTGTGTGGATGCCAGTGGCATTTTTGAACGCTGAAACTGATGCTGAAACTGTTGCTTGCAGGTTGCTAAGTCTGGATCAATAACCAAGGGACAAAGGGATAAAGCTTGGGCTGAACTGCAAACTGCAATAGAGCAAGGGAACAACCACCTCATTTGCTTTGGGCCCAACGCTCAAGGTGTTTCTCTCGCCCTCACACACACACACACACCCAATAATTCCACATGAATGCCAACATATACACGCCCAGTAATTCCACATGAATGACAACTGTGAGATAGGTGGTTTACAAGCCATCAATTTACTATTCTTCATAAACTACGGACAAATTAAGCCCAGTAGAACTATAAAGAAATAAGATACATCAATTTTAATATTTATAATGGCTAATTGATGCTGTAAAATATCGAATCAAACACATTCAACTTCCCAACCCTCCAGTTAATTGACTTAAGATTTTTGAAGATCTCAATCTGCATTGCATAGACATTCTATCTCCAAATAAATTACATGAATCTTTTTTTTCTGGTTAAATTAAATCAGATTGGTTGAATTATATCCTTTAAACCAGAGTTTATAGAGAAACTTGATTTTGAATAGCAGAAGAAGATTTCTTATTCATTTTGTGTTATTTACGATACTCAAAATGGTTGTCACGCAGGTGGGGTGGATAATCAAGTACAAAGGTCATTTGTTAAAAAGGATTGGAGGTTCGGTCACTATAGACCAGATGGATTACAATATCCAATGAGCCGTACTATGAGATGGATATGCAGGGCACCTCACATGATATCCACAAGGCAAGAGGGATCGTAACTTTAGCGGTGTTACAATTATCTCAACATTGAAAAGAAATTTAATTTGTATATATTATGCATATATCATGTGTATATAAATTATTGTAATCTCAAAAATAGAAAAGAAATATAATCTGAAGAATAGAAAAGATATAATAATAATTATAATCTAATTTTAGGGTCTCAGTCTAGCTAGACACTAGATGTAAGGAAAGTTAATATAATTTTCAGGTATCAAGCATGCCTGTTGCATGAAACATTCGGAATGACTGAAAGAAAGAAACTTGACTTCTATGTAAATTTCTCAATTTAGTATTAAATGGATTGGTCGGGGATAGTCTTTGTAAATGATAATGCCATGGCCCCTTTCGGGAAAAAAATTCCTTTTTCAAATTTTTGGATTGATATCTATTGTTGAATATCCACACCTCCAGTTACTGGTACCCTGGTTTAATAAGTTGTGAAATTTCTGGTATGTCGGATGTGCTATAGTGGTTAGAATTGATTTGTTTCGAGTAACCATTTGATTTATTTGTTTGAGTTGTGGTTATTAAAGCAAGGCCTTTGATATGATATGTAGGATGTCTAAAAGATACGGTTTTGCAGAAGTTCAGTGTTGGGAATGAAAAAGAAATCTAATTGGTGAGAAAGCAACATCATTGATGCCAATCCTTCATTTCTTTAAAAAACGTTTGGATTAGCTTTTCATTATCGATTTTCTAATTGGCTCCTTTTGTTCAAAAGTTCTTAAATTTCCCTATCAAATTTATACAACTAACCCTTAACCTCTACGTTATCTCTTATAGCTTCAAAGCTGGCTGTTGTACAAACTTCTTTGGTTGAATATACTTCCTCTTGATCTTCATGTTCATCAATTCCTCCTCCCTTTATAGTTACCTTGACTTGATGTGAAGGCTGGCTTGTTGGTACTCAACCCTTTCTACTCATCTTTGCTTGAGTGTTGAACTGGTTGATGTCCAACGTGATTGACTGCACGGGTTTTTCTTCCAAGAATGGTTGTGGTTTTGGCATAATCTTTTTAATAGATAGGGTGTCGGAGAGCTTTTATAGCCTCCATGAAGCTCACTACATTACCATAGGACTCTATGAAGCTCACTACATTACTATAGAAGGACTCTTGACCTCAGGATAAATCTCCTTGATTTTTAAATTCATCTCAAGCATTAGATTTGATATTTCTATGGGCCTAAGTGGTGTCTAGGTCCTTCATACATTCGCACCCACTCCATATCTGTAATAGAAATGGTGATAGGGTGCTAGAGAGATTTTTATCCTTGATTTTTAAATTCATCTCAAGCATTAGATTTGATAATTCTATGGGCCTAAGTGGTGTCTAGGTCCTTCATACATTCACACCCACTCCATACCTGTAATAGAAATGGTGATAGGGTGCTAGAGAGATTTTGGCATACTCTCTAGGAGAGAGCTTTTGTGGCCTCTTCCTTGAAGCTCACTACATCCTTGTACAAGGACATTTGAGCTTGACATATATCTCCTTGATTTCTAGTTTCATCTCAAGCATTAGAGTAAATATTTTTAGAGGTGAGACAAAAGTGATAGAGGTGAGACAAAAGTGATTGAAGAGACTACAGCAGTATGGAGAATGTGGGGCAGAATTTGACCATTTATCTAGCTACATAGGAGTAGAGTATATTGGCACCTGTGATGGTATAGTGGTCACAGATCTAGTAAGAGAAGGCATGATTAGCTTAGCTTTGAATTTTAGAATTTGGCATGATTAGTTTAGCTTTGAATTTTACAAATTCTAGTGCAAATTAAGGATGCAAATGTTGAGGGAGGTAGTGGTGGTACGTCTTCCTCTATAGGTGACAATGGCTACATGGTGGATGGTTTTAGATTTTTAGTAGGTTCTCATGGTGTGGATGAATAAATTTTCTCTAGAGGTTGAGCTAGCTATAGGTGACAATGGCTGCATGGTGGATGGTTTTAGATTTTTAGCAGGTTCTCATGGTGTGGAGGAATACATTTCCTCTAGAGGTTGAGCTAGGCATGATCTTGATGGTAGAAACAATGTGTATCATTGGAGAAGCCATGAGATATCCTTTTGGGAGTGACAGGTTTGTCAAAGAAATCGATCATTCTTTGAATCCCAAGTTTTCAGAGTTGGGGATTCTAGTGTGAGCCACTCTCTTCATTGAAACTTGAAAGGGAGATATTGTTGCCATGGGAGAGGAACCTCTAGTAGTTTTAAGCCCTTATACAAAGGAAATAGATGGCGAAAGGGAGGAGATGTAGTTCACCTTGGGTATTGAAGGTGTGGTTACATCATGGAATCTGCATGTTGGTGAGACCCCTGGGCTCTCATGTTTATCCTTCAGTGAACATTGGTTCTTTCTTGGGTACAAATCCAAATGACTTTTAACTTCTTCCTTGCTAACAACAAAGTCTCTTTTGAGGGATATATGCACTTGGAAATAAGAGCGGTGATTCTTATTTCTTTCTTCACTTTTTAATGACAAATGCTATATAAGGAATGCATTTCACAGATGGTGCTTGTTAAACTAGGAGGCAAAAGGGATTTCCTGGTTTCCTACTTGGGTTCAAGTTTGAAATATGTTTTCCCCATGTTCAACTTGGATGCCACTATGCGCACTAGTCATTACAATTTGGTACTTGGAATATTGTTGGCTCCCTTGCTTATGTGTACGATAATCATGGAGAGTGGATTTTAAGCAAGAGGATTGTAATTAGAACTTAGGCCAACTACCCACTTTGGTTGGAATTTTATGTGCAAACATGGAGGGTGGATTTTAAGCAAGAGGATTGCAATTAGAACTTAGGCCAATTACCCACTTTGGTTGGAATTTCTAGGCTTGATTGATAATTATGTCTCATTTCATTGGTTGGAATTTCTAGGCTTGATTGATAATTATGTCTCCTTTCATTGAGATGTTTGTGAATTTTTTTGGTAAAGTCCTTATTCTCGATGGTCGCCGATAATCCAAGAGTTTATGTGAAGGTGGATTTGAAGCAAAAAATTCTTCCCCACGTTTATATTTGCACCATCAATGATGGTGTCAAGCAATGGAAGGTTCAATATCTCAATATTTGAATCCATGCTTTGCTTGTTAGGCTTAAGATCATTTTATTATAGAGGTTCCCTATTTGATGGCTTAAGTTAGGGGAGGCTATAGGTATAGTTATTAGTGCTCCTCTCTCTCAAAGAGTCGAAACAAGTGGCACTTTTTTGGGCATTAGGCCAAGGAGGAGGAGGTGATAGTCCCATAACAATTGTTGATGTAGGAGTGGGTTGATATTCTAGAGTAGGTAGCCCTACTTTGTGTGGTTTAGGTATAGGAGGTTGATGTAGGAGTGGGTAGGAGTGGGTTGATATTCTAAAGTACGTAGCTCTACTTTGTGTGGTTTAGGTATAGGTGGTTGATGTAGGGGTGGGTTGATATTCTAGAGTAGGTAGCCCTACTTCGTGTGGTTTAGGTATAGGTGGTCTTGCTTTTAATAGTTCAGGTTTATGTGTAGCTCTAAGTGGCTCTAAAGTAAGTGGTTCAGGGTTGGTCTCACTATGAGTTTTATCATATACATATGATGATATTTCAACACGATTTGAGTTATTTAATTATGGTATATGGAGGGGGTGATAGGAGTGGGTTGATATCCTAGAGTAGGTAGCCCTACTTTGTGTGGTTTAGGTATAGGCAGTCTTGCTGTTAATAGTTCAGGTTTATGTGCAGTTGTAAGTGGCTCTAAAGTAAGTGGTTTAGGGTTGGTCTCACTATGAGTTTTAACATATACATATGAAGATATTTCAACATGATTTGAGTTATTTAATTATGATATATGGTGACAATTAATTATGTCAAACACGATAATATCATAGGAATCGATGAGTATATGTATTTCATGACAACATGTATCCATTGTGCATATATGTGGTCGAATTATAACTAACAATTATGAACTATGCATATATCGGAATTGTAATTGATAGTTAATGGATGCCAGAACATTATTTGAACACGGTATCAACAAAAATAGATATTTATATGCGTTTTCATGTATCATGACAAACATACATACCTTATTTTAATTTTATTCAAGATAACATGATACAATTTTAAGGTTTTACAGTTATGCATCATGATGTATAATATGCACATGAATGAATATCGTGATATGCATGATTTTTGTGATAGGACCACTTTATTGTTATTTACACATATTTATTCTATATATTTTGATCATGTATTATTAAAATTAATGCATTGACATTATGATTGGCTAATGCATACTATTTTTTAATTGTTTTTAATGCATTTATGTCAATATTAGTCGATACATATTATTTTTAATCCTTGATGCTATTGTATGCTTGTAACATAACCACAACATCTCAAGTCAATGATGAAGTATAAATCACATATTGGATGCAAGTGACTATATTACTGAATAGTGTCAAAATTGCAATTAAATCATGAAAATGATGTCTTGGCATCACAGAGAGGAAATCATAATTCTTGAATTAATGGGAATATGATGATAAATAAGGCATCCAATTAGAGATGATTCTAAATGCCAATAGGTAAGGGGACATCTCCCTATTGATGTTAGATTTATTAGTTGCATTATGAAATTATTGAGCAAATAAAATGGCGTATTGTAATCTTATCCCACAAGAGGATTCTGATGACACATTGTTTTGCTTTTAGTAGTATTAACACACTGTTTTTTTTTTAGTATTATTAATGTGGGTTAATAATCTAAATTGTGGTCATATATGAATCATATCACTTTTTGTTTATTTTTGTAGCTATTCCATCTACAATTATGTCTAATGAATCATTTCATGTTCCAATGTTAACTGGTGATAATTTTGAGGACCAGAAGGAGAAAAGCCTCCATTAGGGTGCATGGACATAGATTTGGCATTCCGTGAGAGTATACCACCCATTGCTACGAAATCTTGTATGTCCGCAGAGAAGGCATTTTATGAGCAGTGGGTACGATCTAGTCACTTAAGTTTAATGTTTACCAAGTACCTGTTGAGAATTTGGAGGGCTGGAGATTAATTCAAATTCTCTTCTTGATAATTACTTGTGACCTTACTTGGGTTACTTATGAATTTTCTTATTTAGCTTATTTAATCTTTTATCAAGTCAATTATCAAAATACACAAGACACACAAATTAGGCTCCTAGAGCCAGGGAAAAACCTCTCCCTCTTGGAGAGGAAAACCCATGAGAAATTCTTCTTATAGATCTTCAAATGACAAGTACCATGACCCAGACTTAGACCCTTGACCTATGAATGCCTCCAATACCTTGTATTTACTTCTTTTCTTGCCTTCAACACTGACCCTTCTCCTCTACTCCAATCTACACTGATCTACACTTGTACTTAGAGAGCTCGGTCTCTACTTCTTAACACTTAGATACTCTGTCCACTGTCTTTAACCTTTCATATGATATAGGTTCTCTGTAATCCATACTGAAATCTGCATCTATATGGCTCTTGAAATCCGCATTTACATCACAGGTCAATCTGTGATTTCCTCCACAGGACAGTTTGCATTGCACTCATTGCACTCACTGCACTTCCACACTGCACTCACGGCACTTCCGCACTGCACTTATCTTTAATCCGCACTGCAACTCCTCTTTAATGTGCACTAAAATTCAGAGATAGTCCGCACTTCAGATGCAGAGATGACCGAAATACTTTTGTGATTTTTGCGAGGTTTGCTAGGGTATATATAGTTGTTTTCCCCTGTATATAAGCCGACCTAACATGTGAATTGATGTGACTATTTTGGGAGTCGACATGACTGTTATGAGGCCGAATTCTCACTGCATATAGTGCCAACTATATTACATCTTTTCCAACGTTTGAAGGAGAGCTATCTTGAGGGATGTTAGAGCCTTTGTTCCACGGTTTTCTAAGACAAGGTCTTGGAGCATTTCATGAGACTAGATTCGTCATATATATATATATATATATATATATATATGACACTTAATTACATTTATCCCTAGAAGACAAAACTCTAGATAGACATCAAGAAGAAGTCTATCAACCTATAGTAAACTCTTGCTCATGAAACCCATGAAGCAAGTACAAAATACATTTTATTATTTTTGTCTTCTTCTTTACATATAATACATAATTATATAGTCAATATGAAGACCAACATAGTTACACTTTTCAACACTCCCTCTTAACTAGGGAGGTATTCATACAAGTACATGATCACTTTCAAATTGAAGAATCTCATAAGAAGAATCGGATTGGTAATCACATCTGTATAGCATCGTATCAATCAACATTTTCCTAGTGCAAGGCCTTGACTAACAACCCCATCTCTCAACGAGACAATGGGCTACAATGTTGGCAAGACACATGACTTATAGACACCATAGTCATTGTCTCTCCAAGGTACATAGTCCACCTAGGTGTTCCCAAAGTATGACCTTCTTGGACTATTCTTCTCTTGGGTAGCCAGCCCTCAAATAATGCCCTCAAAGAATATCGGTCCACGGCCCTATCTCATTCTCAAAGAGTATCAAATGCCAGATGATTACCCAATCCTCCATCCTATCTTCCAGGTGAAGACCAGAATGATGTGTCTATCCATTCTCTCCACATGGCCTTCACTAAGGCTTACAGCTGTTAGTCCTGGTCGAGTGCACGACACATGTATTAGAGAATCACATACGTCACTTCCTCTTAACTCAGGAGGGACATATTTCAAGTTTCTTCCAAGTAAGAAACTTACCACCAGGCTCCCTCTCAACCAAGGTCCCACAGTAGCAACCCAGCTACTCATGAAGAATTCCTCCCCTCGATGTCATGGATTTCGATATTGAGGAATCTTCAATTTTTTTTGGCTTCATAGGGCACATATCATCCATCACTTTTAGCCACGAGTCATGTCCACTATCAGAAAGTGATTCATCAGTCTTTCTCATCCGGTCCACCATTATGCCACGCTGCTTTCCTTTGAATCATTTCCAAGGATCATACATCCTTTCTCATGATAAGCAACCCTCATCTGGTCCACCGTTATGCCATGCTGCTTTCCTTTGAATCATTTCCAAGGATCATACATCATTTCTCATGATAAGTAGGCCTGCACAAATTCATCCAGATAAACATATACATGTGAAATTTTAAAACAAAAGTTACCTCAGTGATGATCTTTCACCATGACATTTTCCTATAGGCATCGACATCCTTTATTCAGATTGATGCATCTCCTAATAATATGTTTTGTCAAGGGTCTTCTTCTTTACTAGACTTCTATCAAAGTCGACATATCCTCCCAGGGGATCTCATAGTCACATCTTGGCTTCCAGATGATAACTGCCTCTTGACATCTTGGCTTCCTTTCTCCACGTTCTCCATTCCTAGGAAATTACAAATTTCCAATTTCTCGTTCATATACAACCACCTCATATTCCATGAGGATATATTATGTTGATTTCATATGTCAATGCACCAAGAGATTCTCCTTCATATATCATACTTCTAAATATGGAAGTTTATTACCTGCAACTATATGACATGACTTCACAACATCCAATGTTAGCATATAAATATATACATACCTCATACCTTTATCATTCAAGTCATGATGTATCAGTTTCACTAGAATGAAGAGCTTCATTCCCTTGGCCTAATCCATCAATATGTCATCACATCCCATAATTATGTTTCCATGATGACCCTTGATCTTGATGATTGCCTTCCATTAGTAATGTTATTAGAGAGGTTTTCCCAGAGCTGCTTCACCAAGGGCTCCTACCATGCTTTTATCATGATGCTGTAATCTACATTGCTTCCTATCATACTATTTTACAACCAACATAAATCACTTAAAGGAGAATATGATCTCAATCATAGTGGAGATCCCTCGTTTCTTCTTTCTTAGATTTCTTTGCATCGGGTTCTCCCCTCATATCTGAGATATGGGCTTCTTCCATTTTTCTCTTGTCCTTTTCAGATGTAGGACAATCTCTTTTAAAATTCCCAAGTTGATTACATCCAAAACATCATACTTTGTCCATATTCCTTCTTTTATTCTGAGGACCAAATTTTTTGAATCTTCCTTTCTTCCTGTATGTGGCTGCAAAGGCTTGATTCTCTTCACTTGGTCAGTATCAGCTTTGGCTTTCTATCTTGTTTCCTCTATTTTACATAGAGACCATAAATCATGGAATGGTGTGGCTGCTTTCTTCCCATATAAACTTGAAGTGAAGTTTCCCCATTCCTCTGGTAGAGCATTCAACACCACTATAGTCATCTCAGTGTCAAACATTACTTCTCCCAATTTTTGTTGTTGATCTCTTATTTCAGAAATCCTCATAAAGTATGGAGTGATTCCTTCTTCCCTTGAAAATTTCATTTTATATAGTTCTTGTCTCAGAGAGATTGCTTCTCCTATAGTACTCAGAGAGAATAGCTCCACCAGTTTCTCACATATTTCTTTAGCAGACTTTAGTTTTGATACATAGGGAATGAGTGAGTCCTTAATGGATTCTATGAGAATCCTCTAGGCTCTGATTTCTCCCTTCATGTATTTGGAATGAGCTGGAGCATCTCCTTTTGGTGGTTGAATTGTTGATCCTTCGGTGTAGTCCATAACTTCATCTTCAATTAAATTCAAATATGTCATTTTCTTCCATGCACTAAAGTTTGATGACCCAACTAGCTTGTTGCTCTCTTTACAATAAGTCATCTTGACAAATTTAAGTAAGGTCATAATTACTTACTTGAGTAGAGTGGCTTGCAGCTTCCTTGATGATGACGAAGGAGTTAGGAGCTTCTTCTAAGATAGAAATATTCAATCTATGTGTTCTTGAATCCTTGATGACAAATGATATCTTCAAAAGATGATATACTCTTTTAACAATGTCTTGAATGTAAATCTTTGATGACAAATATTATTTTCTTGAGAAGTTGAGATGAAGATATTTCTCGAAAATAGCTTGAGAGTCTTTCTTGCAGGCTGATTTGATTCTTTACCCAAACTTTGATTCTTGCTTCCTGGAGTGTCTCTTTGTCAAGCAGCCATTGAGTTCAGCGCCTTAGCTCTGATACCATGTTGAGAATTTAGAGGGTTGGAGATTAATTCAAATTCTCTTGATAATTACTTGTGAGCTTACTTGGGTTACTTATGTCTTTTCTTCTTTAGCTTATTTAATCTTTCATTAAGTTAATTATCAAAATACACAAGACACACAATTTAGGCTCCTAGAGCCAGGAAAAACCTCTCCCTCTTGAAGAGGAAAACCCACGATAAATTCTTCTTATAGATCTTCAAATGACAAGTACCATGACCAGACTTAGACCCTTGACCTATGAATGCCTCCAAGGCCTTGTCTTTACTTCTTTGCTTTCCTTCAACACTGACCCTTCTCTTCTGCTCCAATTTGCATTGATCTGCACTTGTACTTAGAGAGCTCAATCTCTACTTCTTAACACTTAGATACTTTGTCCATTGTCTTTAACCTTTCATATGAACATGTTCTCTATGATCCGTGCTTATTTTTGTGCTATTAACCCTATGAAATCCACATCTATATGTCTCCTGAGATCCACATTTACATCACAGAGCAATCTGCAATTTCCTCCATATGACAGTCCGCACTGCACTCACTGCACTTCCACACTCACTACACTCCCACATTGCACTCACTGCACTTCCACACTCACTGCACTTTCGCACTACAATCACTGCACTTCTCTTTAATCTGCACTGCAACTCCTCTTTAATCTGCACTAAACTTCAGAGATAGTCCGCACTTTAGATGCAGAGATCACTGCAAAACTTATGTGATTTCTGCGAGTTTTGCTAGGGCATATATAATTATTTTCCCCTATATATAAGTTGACCTGACATGTGAACCAACGTGACTATTTTGGGAGCCAACATGACTGTTATGGGGCCGACTTTTCACTGCATATAGTGCCAACCATATTACATCTTTTCCAGCATTTGAAGGAGAGCTATCTTGAGGGCTGTTAGAGCCTTTCTTCCACGGTTTTCTAGGACAAGGTCTTGGAGCATTTCATGAGACTAGATCCTTCATATATATATATGAAACTTAATTACATTTATCCCTAGAAGACAAAACTCTAGATATACATCAAGAAGAAGTCTATTAACCTATAATAAGCTCTTGCTCATGAAACCAATTAAGCAAGTGCAAAATTCATTTTATGATTTTTGTCTTTTTCTTTACATAAAATACATAATTACATAGTCAATATGAAGACCGACCTAGTTACACTTTTCAACAGTACCATGTTGAAAAGTGTATTTGAGGTCCTATACCAGAATGATCTATGCAAAGGAATTCTTCAATGTTGTTGAACAATAGTATGTGATTTCGAAATGGCACTAGCCAAAACCGTAATGAACAAACTATCATTAATGCAACTCATTAGAAATAAGGGAGGACTTGAACACATTATGAATTTGTACTGGACTTTGTGCTTATAGAATACATGCCATTTAAGATTCCTATACCACAAGGATACATGGTCAACTAATGAACTATTTTTTGATTTTCTAGTGTAATTAGGGTTAGCACAATATTTTTGAAATTTTGATAATTATTTTTTATGTAGTTCTTTTAATTTTTTCTAATATATCATTCAACAATTATACTTAAAAAATTCAATAGAGATCACAAATAGAACAGTAGAGATCACGATGCACAAAAGAGAGACAATATTTACCTTGGGAAAACCCACTACATGGAAAAACCCAACCACCTTTTCAATAGAGTAATTCTTCTTATTCAATGAGACACACCTAGACCTATGGCCAAACTTGATCTTCTCCTCCAAGTCAAGTTACCCAAACTTATCCTACACTTTTCTTTTGATCCCTCACTTCTAGAATTTTGACCCTTCTGAAATATCTAGTTACCCATAATTTCGGCCTTGCAGTAGTTTCCCCACAAACTGTGAATCACAAAGAGAGATTCCTTCACATGTAGGAGTTGCTAGAGAGAGATAGGAGAGAGAAAATAAGGCATGCTTCTTCGTCCTCCTTTGTCATTCGTTCACTTACCCAAAAACTGTCTTGAGAGAGGATTGTGAATGGCCGAAATGAGGAGCTCGAGATTCCTTTATATAGTAGTCTTTCTAGGGTGAATGGACATACCTCTTGGTCAAGGTTGACTTGACTTGGAGGGAAGTCGACTAGTCTCTTTTGGAGCCAAAAATTTCATTTCAAAAATTCAAATTTATATCTTTTAATAGTCGCAATGGAACTTTGAATGAAAATAAATCTTCCTTTGACTCGAGCATATATAAATATGTTTTATAATGATAAATATCATTACATCAAGTGACTAAAATTACATTATGAAGACTAACCATAGTTACAAATTCAACACTCTCTCTTAAATATGGAGGTATTCATAATCACTGTCATAGATGTTCTAAAATTGAACAAATTTCTCTAAAGAAAAGGTTATCCATAATTACCAACGCCATCATCTATCATCAACATCTGCTAGTGGCCAAATATGGGGTGGTACCAAGCCCATGGAAATTCCATTAACATATCAGGACTCACTCCTCCATAGTGATTGGTCCTTGAATCCCATGGTCACTACCTAGGCAAAAACAATGAGACCCTCAACTACCAAGAACTCACTCACCCTTCCTAGTGAGCACTCTGGGCCAAGACCTTACTCAACCCCTACTTGGTTGGTGATCAAGTCTAATGTTGAAAAACACCTCAATCCGCCCTATTCGGTGTGTGATCAGGGTGCAACACCTCACTCCACCCTTCTGGTGTGTGATTAGGGTCTAGATATTGAAGGACCTAATTCCGCCATACCTGATGTGTAATTAAGGTCGAAGACCTCACTCCATTTTTGGTGTGTGATTAGGGTCCTCCTCCAAGGGCCACTCACTCAACATTGCATGTTGAGCCCTCTATGTCTCTTGGACCCAATGTCTGTCCATCTGTGTTGTAGATGAATCGACACTCCCTCTCAATGAGAGGGGTGATCTCCACGGTCCCCAAAGACAAAGCTTGTCTCTGAAGTACTCAAACTTGTCCCTTGGAAACGACTTCATCAGAACATCAACTGTCTTTTCATTGGTGGAGATGTACTCAAACCTTATTTCTCTCCTCTGCACCATATCATGAATGTAGTGGTACTTGATCTCAATATGCTTCGACATGTCATGGAACGCGAGATTCTCTAAAAGCTTCACATAACTTTGATTCTCACAATGTATCACCTCCAGTTCCAACTCTTGGTTGAATAATCGTGAAAACAAATTCTAGAGACATACTACTTTGGTACAAGCCTCATTGGCTACGATGTACTTTGCTTCAACAGTGCTGAGTTCAATCGACCTTTGCTTCCTGTCATCCACGATATCATAGCGGATTGCAGACTGAAGCAGTCTCTCGAAGTGCTCTTATTGTCTTTAACACTTCCTACCCAATCAACATCTATATATCCCTAAAGTTGTACATCCTTGTTGCAACATACCTCAAGCCATAGTTTTTTGTGCCATGTTAATATCTCAATATGTGCTTTGCTGCAATCCAATGTTCGTATCTCGATTCTACCTTAAACTGGGTTAAGGTGTTTACAACAAAGCAAATGTATGGCCTAGTGTTAACCAAATACATCAACATACCAATCAGGTGCTGATACATGGATGGATATACTAATATGGAGTCAGGGCCTCTTAACTTCAAGTTAGTCACCATATGAGTCGCCATGGATTTGCAATCCATTGTACAGAAACTCTAAAATATCTCTAACATATACTTTCCTTGACCAAGGAAGACTTCACCAGGTTTCTACCATACTTTTAATCCCATGTAATAGTGCATCAACCCAAGATCCTTCATGTCGAACTCACAATTCAACTGCTTCTTGCACTGAATGATAAGAGGCTTGGTGCATGTTAGAAACAAGTCATCAACATATAATAGTAAGATCACAGGTGCATTCTTCATAACCTTGAAGTATGTAATATTCCAAATCTGGAATAGCACAGCAAGCATGCTTAAATAACACACTCTTGGGAGATTGATGCACAAAAATGAATTTACAACCCTTGGATCCCTTAGATCAACAGATCTGGAATCTAGATCCAAAAGGGGAGCAAAAACAAATCAAACTAGGTGTGGTAAACAAATATCCCACCACCTAGTCTAGCTGAAAAACACCCTACAAGAGGGGTTGCAGCTATGCACAACAAACTGCTTCAGAAATAACACAGTCTTGGACAATATGAGCAGGAGGCCATCAAATATGATTAACTTATGAGTATACAGCAGCAAATCAAAATTACAATGAAGCTCTTTCAATATACAGTAGAATACAGGAGACAATAGAGCAAGAAATCTTTAGAAAAGAAGGCTGCAACACATATATAAACTGCAAAATGGCTTAACAACGTTATTTTGAGGAGCTGCAACAGCTGAATATTACAAATCAGATCTAGGACATATCTGTCGACAAAACATCAGATCCATTTCAGATCTGGAAACTAGATAGTCTTATTTACAAGATCCCCTTGGAGTTTTGACCAAATCATGCATTACAAAGAGTAGATCTGAGTTTTAAGTTGCAGATCTGCAAAATGCTTCAGAAATTTCTGAAGATGACTTTACATTAAAATAGATCAGATCTAAACAGAACGTGGATCAATAAGCTAATCCATGGATCACCAAAGTGAAAGGAAAAGCCCAACACCAGAGATCTCTCAACAAAAATGGGATCAAAACACCCTGCAGAACCTCTAATGAAAATAACACAGTTCCTCAATGAAAATTGCGTTGTAGCTTGAATAACAATGATGGCCTGATGCCAAGATACAAATATGAAGCTCAAACAGTGGATGCACTCTTCTAGGAGGTTAAAAGACACACTCCATGAGAAGAGGCTCCAATACAAGCTAGATCTAAGCATATCTATAATTCCACTTGCTGCAACTTACAAAAGCAAGCAAACCCTCACTAGATCTGTGCTGCAGTTGGAAGTAGAGCTTAGCCCAAAGCCTGATAGTGGATCAAATCAGCGAAAAATCCTCCAAGAATCCTCAAGGGAAGAGGTGAAATCCCTGCATAATAACTCCAAGTGCTAAGCAGCACAATTTTCTACTAAACAACAGAGAATAGTATTTGTCTAAGCAGACAATATACTCAGAAATATAATCAATCAACAACTTTCTCTTGCTGCCTTCCCCTTCCTTTTATAAGTTGAAAGCCTTTGCAAACCCTAAACCACCTTGATGAGTTAGCTCCTTTCACATGAGGGGCCTCCTTCTAGAACTGTGCCGTCCGTTCATTAGGTACATTGAATCTAGACAGCGCTGTAGATTTGGTCAAGGTTGACCCAGTTTCATAGCTCAAACCCCTTTCACACCTGCAAGTGATTTATTTACATGGCCCTGATTTATCCTTGTTCACATGGGCATTGATTTATTTAGTCTTTTTAGGAGTTTTACATGTCCTCCTTTATTCATTTATTCATGCAACATAAAGTAAAACAAAAATGTATATTCCTCCTAGCTTGGGCTAAGTAGGAATATTACAGTCCTCCCCTCCAAAATGTTGCTTCTCCTCAAACAACTTATAGGGTAAGAGCTGTAGTACTTCTCCTCTTCCATTGATGGCACCATCAATGATCAAGTCCTCATCATAAGCCAAGTGCTCATCAAGCCAATACATCATGAATTGTTCCTCCAAGGTCAACATAAGATGTGCATAGTCCATCCCACCAGGAGTGAAAAACTCAACAGAAATAAACATGGCTGGAGCAATGCTCCATCTAAAACATGTATCATGAGGTAGAAGTAGAATTTACAAACCATGTGGTACATACAAGCTGCCCATCCTCTCTCCATACAATCCCATAAACAATACAACTATATCATCCAAGTATGGAAGCAAGACTACATATATGCAAATAGAAATCTGAGCTTGAGGAGGTGGGTTAAAATCCCACATGTGATGCCAGTGCAATGCATCACCTGCCTTCTTTAGATCAAGGTGTGGTAAGTGGAATTCCCACCACACATTTACTGCTTTAGTCACCTTAACATGGCTAAAGATGTTAGATAAGTTTGGTGCCTTTGGAAAGCACCCATCATGAGAAGGAATCTCCATTGCACAATAAGGGAGTGGCCAAGTTCAACATCTCTATTGGCCCACCAAAAGTCATGAGATCCACATGATCTCTCACTCACTTTAGGAGTTGTAGTCTGCAAAAACATGGCAAAGGAATCAGAAAATAAAACTTGCTTGGCATGATCAGATCCTTTACCATCATAGTCCTTCATACAAGTTGTGCATGAGAATTTCCTTCCTCTCAAGCAAAGGAATAACTGTCTGAAATGACTCTTGCAAAGAGTCCATTGGCTGCCCCAATCCTTCATAGCTAATGCACTCTTGAAAGTGTTGATGTAATTCCTCCCTCATGCCTTCCCAATCAAAGCTCCTCATGATCAGGGTATAGACCTTCATTGAATGCATATGGCTAAGGAAGAATTCTTCATGTGCCCCTTGTAGTATCTTCTGCTTGAGCTTGGAAGCTCTAGCCTAGAAGACCTTCCCATGATAATAGATGACTCCCCCTTGGACTAAGTAGCCCTCTTCTTGCTGCATGCCATCTAGTATCATACCTGTGTGGAGATATTTGGAATACTCTACAAGCAACTGAGATTTCCAGTATAGATCCACACTATTCAACACTGATAGCGCTGATGATACATCCATGGAAGTGCTTGTCATGTTGCTGATCTCCTTTTTGACATTTCTGATGCCAAATTTGTTTGTTGGAAGGTTGATCCTCTCGTTCTCCTCCTCCCACAACGCAGATTCAGAAAAGAGAGTGGGTGGTAGTGATGCAGGAAGAAGATCCCCCTCATTCTTGAGCTGTCCCAAGCCCTCCAACGCTGTAACTTGGTCTCTCATTGCTCCAATCCTTCCTGGATCTAGATTTGGAGCAACACTTTGTGAGGCTTCCCCCATAAGATTTGAATCTGGTGGCATCCCAGGTGGCTTTCCACTAGATAGGAATGTCCCTTGTAGCATCCTTATGAACATAAGAAAAGAGATTGTGAGATCCCTGCTTCCACTACGCAAATCCATCTCTGTTGTTTGTGTGGAAGTACTAGGTGAGGGATAAGTGTGCATGCCTTGAATCATTTGTGGTTTCCCACTCTTCAAGTCCACCCACTCCATCTGCAAAGCTTTCCAATCAGTGGTGACCTTCCCCAAGGTAATCAACCATTGGACACCCAGAATGATATTGGTGTCTGGTATGTCAACTACAAAGAAGTGATCCACCAGAGTGTAGGATCCCATAGTGACTGAGAGTGAGGGAACATATTGCATGCATTGCATGGTTCTATCTCCTGGGACCAACACAGATAATCCCTCAAAAGTGTCAGTGGGGATTTCTCTCCTTTGCACAAGATGAGCATCAATAAAGTTGTGGGTTGCCCCACTGTCAATCAGCACAGATACCCTCTGATTCATGATTGAAACTTGTACTCTTAGGGTCAAGTACTTAGGCACTCCTCTCAGAGATGCAAGAGTCCCACTCATTGGAGCAAAGGCTCCATCCCCATCTCCGGATGGTGTTGGATCTTCCTCATCATTATCAGCACTGTGACCCCTCTTGGGTTCATCATCTCCATCTTCCTCCTCAAAATCTGAGAAGACTTCTATGTAGTGTGCTTTCCCAGCAGCACATCTGTGTCCTGGTGCCCATGACTCTTGGCAAGTGAAACACAGTTTCTTCTTTCTCAACTCCCTCCTGAGATTAATATCAAGAGGCTTCTTCAAAGAGCTCTCCTTGGAAGGAGAAACTTTTTCTTCTTTCCCCTTAGAAAAATGAGGGGCCTTGCTCTGGAAAGTTGTCTTTTCTTTTGGCAAGGCATCTTGGAGGTCTCTAGCCCTCTCAATGGCATCATGCAAAGTGATGGGCTTGGTAGATTTAACCAACCCATGCAAAGGTTCCTCCAGGCCATCGAGGAACATGTAAACCCTCCTTGCTACAGATAGATCAGGAACCATGACTGATAATCTCAGAAACTCAGAGATATAAGTTTCTGCATTCCCTAACTACTTTAGCTTTGCAAGGCTTATGAAGGGTGCTTCTGGATCCTTCCTGTCAAACCTCTCCACCAGTGTTCTAGTAAACTCAGAATAGGTAGTCACATTGATATGTCCCAATGTAGACAACCCATGGAACCACCAATTGTATGCTTCACCCTCAAAGTGCAGCGCTGCAATATTGATGGCTTCAGTCTCGGGGACTTTGTTCAACTGAAAGTAGATGTCCAGCTTCTCTACCCATGCCTTGGAAGAACGAGAGGATGAACCATGAAACTTTGGCAAAAAGAATCTGCCCATAGAGTGGTGTCTATCATGATTATGAAAGAACCCACCATCTCTATACTGTTGCCTTGGTCTTCTTTTGTCCTTGAGGTGACAAAACTCTTGGAAACTCAAGTGGTCTTTGAATCTCTGGTTCTAAGATTCATATTCCACAAAGTATTTTTTCAAGGGAAGCTTGCTCTTGTGGTCCTTCATTCTCCACAGCCAAGAAGGTAGGCATAGTGGAGCATTGTGGAGCTTGTGGCTGGTTCATTGGTTGACCCATCCAGTGATGAGACATATCAGAGCTTTCCCCCGAATGAAACCTCCCAGGAGATTCCATCATTCTGTCCATCCTCATCTCTTTGATCTCTTTGGCAAAATATTGCATGGCCACCAACAGAGTTCTTGCAAACTCTTCTCCTTCTTTATCATCTATAGTTTCAGGGGCTTTACCCTTATCTTGCTCATCGGTAGTGTAATCAAACTTCTTGTGACTTCTATTATGATACCTCTTCTCCCTCTTAGTAAGAGGTTCATCTTCTTCTAAATGCAACATGGCTGTGGTGCTCCAAGGAAAGCACAGGCTGTGCCAAGAAAGGAGCTTTGATACCACTGTAATATTCCAAATATGGAATAACACAACAAGCCTGCTAAAATAACACACTCCTGGAAGATTGATGCACATAAATTAATTTACAGCCCTTATATCCCTTAGATCAGCAGCTCTGGAGTCTAGATCCAAAAGGGGAGCAAAAACAAATCAAACTAGGTGTGGTAAACAGATCTCCCACCACCTAGTCTAGATGAAAAACACCCTACAAGAGGGGCTGCAACTATGCACAAAAAACTGCTTCAGAAATAACGTAGTCTTGGACAGTATTAGCAAGAGGCCATCAAATGTGATTAACTTATGAGTATACAGCAAAAAATAAGAATTACAATGAATCTCTTTCAATATACAGTAGAATACAGGAGAAAATAGAGCAAGAAATCTTCAGAAAAGAAGGCTGCAACACATATATAAACTGCAAAATGGATTAACAATGTTATTTTGAGGAGCTTCAGTAGCTAAATATTACAACTCAGATCTAGGACAAATCTGTGGACAAAACATCAGATCTATTTCAGATCTGGAAACTAGATAGTCTTATTTACAAGATCCCCTTGGGGTTTTGACCAAATCATGCATTACAAAGAGCAGATCTGAGTTTTAAGTTGCAGATCTGCAAAATTATTTAGAAATTTCTAAAGATGACTTTACATTAAAATAGATCAGATCTAAATAGAACATGTATGAGCAAGCTAATCCATGGATCACCAAAGTGAAAGGCAAAGCCCAGCACCAAAGGTCTCTCATAAAAAATGGGATCAAAACACCCTGCGGAACCTCTAATGAAAATAATGCAGTTCCCTACGCTGTAGCTTGAATAACAATGATGGCCTGATGCCAAATACAAATCTGATGCTCAAACAGTGGATGCACTCTTCCAGGAGGTTAAAAGACACACTCCATGAGAAGAGGCTCCAATACAAGCTAGATCTAAGCAAATCTAGAATTCCACTTGTTGCAGCTTACAAAAGAAAGCAAACCCTTACTAGATCTGCGCTGCAGTTGGAAGTAGAGCTTGGCCCAAAGCCTGATAGTGGATCAAATAAGCAAAAACTCCTCCAAGAATCCTCAAGGGAAGAGGTGAAATCCCTGCATAGGAACTCCAAGTGCTAAGAAGCACAATTCTCTACTAAACAACAGAGAATAGTATTTGTCTAAGCAGACAATATACTCAGAAATATAATCAATCAACAACCTTCTCTTGTTTCCTTCCCCTTCATTTTATAAGATGAAAGCCTTTGCAAACCCTAAACCACCTTGATGAGTTAGCTCCTTTCACATGAGGGGCCTCCTTTTGGAATTGCATTGTCCCTTCATGAGGTACATTGAATCTAGACAACGTTGTAGATTTGGTCAAGGTTGACCCAGTCTCATAGCTCAAGCCCCTTTCACACCTGCAAGTGATTTATTTACATGGCCCTGATTTATCCTTGTTCACATGGGCATTGATTTATTCAGTCTTTTTAGGAGTTTTACATGTCCTCCTTTATTCATTTATTCATGGAACAGAAAGTAAAACAAAAATGTATATTCCTCCCAGATTGGGCTAAGTAGGAATATTACAAAGTAATTTGGATTGACTTCACTTTTGATAAATCTCAGTCTCGTCATACAATTGTCGATATGAGCATACTAAGCTCTTGGAGCTTGCTTGAGTCCATACAAGACCTTGTTCAATATGAAAGCATGAGACTCCTTTCCATGTACATCAAATCCTTGAGGTTTCTCTATGTACACCTCTTCGTCAATTACTCCAGATAGGAAAGAAGTATTTACATCCACTTGGTGTAGTTCCCATCCCATGGAAGCAACAAGTGAAATGATGGATCTAATGGAGGTGTACCTGGAAATTGGAGCAAAAGTCTCATCATAGTCTTCTCCCTCTTTCTAGGAGAATCCTCTAGCCACGAACCTCTCCTTGTATTTGTCGATACTACCATCTGCAACATGCTTTATCTTGTAGATCCACTTGGAAGTCACCACTAACTTCACTTCAGGCCTTGGTATAATTTCCCAAAAATCATTCTTCATGATTGATTGGTACTCCTCATTCAATGCTTCCTTCCAAACTTGTTGACTAGTTTCTTATTCATATGTGGAAGGTTCTTCACCAATGAATTTTTCCAGGAGAGTTGGATAACTGGAGAACCTCTTAGGTTTTTTCACCTCTCTAGATGTGCCATTAGGGGCTGCATGTCCTTCACCTCTTCCAATGCAGATGTAAGCCATGTTGGTCTCTTCTTGATCTCTGTATCAAGAGTTGCATGCCCTTCTGCCTCTTCTAATGTGGATCTAAGCCATGCTGGTCTCTTCTTGATCTCTAGAACTATAACTGGTTTTGTTGGATCTTAAGGTCATTCTAGCCTTCCAGGACATTATATAGAACTTGAGTGCTCTTCATCCAACGAATCTATGGATACTTCGTTAGATCTCCAATATGCCACTTTCTTATCGAAGGTAACATCCTGGTTGACCTCAATCCGTTGTTGATATGGAATGTATATTTTATAGGCCTTTGAAGATTTGTTATATCCAACAAATGTGCCTTTCTTCCCAGAATGCTCAATCTTGTTCCTCTTATCTTTAGGAACAAGAATATATATATGATAACCAAATATTTTCATGTGCCCAACCTTTGGCTTCCTTTTGGAGAAGGCTTCTTCGGGAGTCATGCCTTCCAAAACTCCATGAGGAATTCGATTTTTGAATGTACACAATTATCTGTGATGCTTCACCCCATAAGAACAACTACAAGTCTAATTCATGCATCATGGCCTTGATAGATTCTTCAATGGATATGTTCTTTCGTTTTACTACAACATTTTGTTGTGGATTATAGGGAAAAATTAGCTCCCTCTTAATCCTAGCCTACTTGCAGAAATCAACAAGCTCCTTTGAGGTGTATTCTTTTCCATTGTGAGATTTCAGTATCTTAATTTTTTTACTTGTCAAGTTTTCCACTTCAGCCTTGAATTCCTGGAACTTGTCGAGTAATTCATCTTTCATATTCAAGAGATATATCCATGTCTTATGGGAGAAGTCATCAATAAATTCCACATAGTAAAATGAACCAGCAAGCAATTTTATGGGCATCAAAGCACATACATTAGAATGAATCAAATCCAAAAATTCCTTATATTTGTTGTCCCTATCTGGAAATGGTTTCTTGATGTTCTTCCCAAGAGTGCAACCTTTTCATACACCATCATTCTTTAAACCTCCGACACTATTTCACTTAATTAAGGAAATGCTCTAAAATGAAGATGCCCATACCTTTTGTGCCATAACTCAGTTGGATCTATTTCATTATGTACCAATGATTGATCTGGTTGAGTCACAAGTCTATACAGTCTTCCATTAGGAATCCAAATAACCCTAGCATCATTTATATTAGAGCCCTTTAACCACACAAGTACTTTTCCATCCACAAAATCAACCTTATCTCCTTTATCTTCTAAACAATAAACAATGACATGATTTTTTCTCAAACCTGGTACATAAAGGACGTTGCTAAGATGAATGTTGCTACTAGATTCCATCTATATGGATGCCTTTCCAACTCCTTTGACTGCATAGATGTTATTGTCTCCCAATTCAACTCTTTGAGACAACTTCTTTTCTGTCATGCTTGAAAGATTCTTATGCCCTCCATTCATGTTCCTTGATGCTCCACTATCTACCAGCCACATGTCGTCGTCATCTGCAAAGTAACTTGTCAAAGTAGAATAGTAGAAAAAATATTTTTCATGAACTTTTCCTTCCCTAGGGCCTTCATGAGTATTGAGCTACCTACTAGTATGTGGGAACATGTTGTAGTCGAATTGGTCCATATTGCACACAATCCTTGATGAAGTGGTAACATATGTCAATATGATTCAACCTATCATAGAACATTAGATTCTTAGAGAGCCTGATGAAAATTTGATTATCACAGTAGATATTGGTCACCTCCATCTTTTGATCGAAAAAACTCACTACCAGCTTCTGAAGCCAAATAGCTTCGCATGTGGCCATGCTAGCTACCATTTATTCTACCTCTATAGAACTCAGTGCCACGAACTTCTGCTTCCTGCTACACCAAGACACAACCCTTCATCCAACATTGAAGCAACACCTTGATGTGCTTTTCCAATCCACTGGGTTGTTTTCCCAGTCTACATATGTATAACCACATAAATTGATACCATCACCTCGAGTATACCTCGAGCCATATTCGATTGTGTTGCACAAGTACCTCAAAATATGTATCACTACTATCCAATGCACCCTATTAGGTCCCACCATAAACTGATTGAGATTATTGACTGTAAAAAAAATGTTTGGCCTGGTGTTGACCAGATACATGAGTGAAAAAATGAGTTGTCTATACACCGTTAGGTCAATTTCCTCATCCTCCGATACATCTATCTTCCTCCAGTTAATAATCATAGGCGTGGACATAGGTCTAAAATCATTAATCCTGAACCTCTTCAGGATCTCTGTAGTACATCGCCCTTGACCAAGGAATATCTCCACGTCCTTATGCAATACCTCCAGGCCTAGGAAGTAATGCATAAATCCCAAATCCTTCATGTCAAATTTTGCTACCATGTTCCTCTTGTATTCCTCAATGAGCTTTGATGACCCTGTCAAGAAGAGGTCATTCACATAGAACACTAGAATTAGTGCCTCACCCTCTACCATCAAATAATAAAGGTTGGCATGCACATCACTCTTCATGAATCCCATTTGCTACAAGTAGTTGTCAATTCGACCATACCATGCCCTAGGAGCCTGTTTGAATTTGTATAGTGCTCTCTTCAGCCTACACATGTGTGTGCCCCTCTCATGTGTCTCGAATCCCTCTGTTTGTTCGATGTATACCTCCTCCTCTATCACCCCATTCAAGAATGTTGTCTTGACATCCATCTGGTGAATCTTCCATCCCATCTGTGCTGCTAGATATATCATTGACTGGATGGAAGTGTATTTGGAAATTGGGGTGAAGGTATCCACATATTCTATATATTCCTTCTATGCATGCCCCTTTTCCACAAACATATTCTTGTACTTATCTACACTGTCATCTATAGCGTACATGATACTATAGACCCACATAATGTCCACAAATGAAATATCCACATGCCTAAGAACTACCTCCCATACATCATGTTTCATGATGGAGCTATACTCCTCCACCCTGGCATCCTGCCACACCTGATGTTGTCCAACCTCCTGATAAATGGAAAGTTCAGTAACATGCTCCACCAATGCTTAGTACTTGTTTGGCTATCTGCATTCTCTCTTGCCCATCCTTGGAGCCCCCATAAAATCTTACGCATCCTTCAGTGTCTAATGGACTTCTTTGCTGGTTCGACCACAAGTGGTGGGTGGTTCAAATAGCTCATCATCCTACCTATGCTTCTCTATTTGCTATGAACTCGTTGAATCCCCTGCACTTGAGCTAGTGCTCATACTGGCAACTGTGCTAGAATATTGTGACTATCCTTGCAGTTGTCCCCATTGCCAGACTAATGGAGTTTTTGTTAGCTCATTGTGATCACTTTTTAGCATTTCGCGAGACCTCCTGAAGGCCCTCTCCTCCATGAACTTCACATACCATCTCACGATAATCATCCTACTGCTAGGAATGTATACCTTGTATGCCTTTGAGGTTTCACTATACCCAACAAAGTACAACGTTTCTGTAGTCTAATCCAATTTAGTGTGTTTTTCATCTGGTACATGACATAATGCTATGCTACCAAAGATTCTGAAGTGGACGACCTCTGGTTTCTTCCCTGAAAAAACCTGTTATGCAACCAACTCACAAAATAGAAGAAAAGATAGATCAATGACTTAGAAATCAACCTCTTTGAGGGGGCAACCTCCTTTACATTACATAAATGAAGAATTCTTTGATGATACAAATGAAAAAACCTACTTTCTATATATAGGAGTCTAAGGGGTCACAATATAATCAGAGCCTACATAACAATAACAATGTAAGGTTACAACAATAACAATAGTGGGCTTCTATGGGGCACAACAATAACAATATGGGGAATACATGGGCACAACAATAATAATAAGGGGGCTCTACCAACAATAAAAATAAGGGGCTACATTAGTATTATAGGGACCTAACATGTCCCTCTCCTTCAAAAAAGTGTTGTCCTCAACGCTTGAGTAGTTCTGGATACTTCTATATAAAATTCTCATCCTCCCATGTGGAATATTCAGTGGGTAAGTTATTCCACTTGATGAGATACTTTGAAATTGATTGATTTCGTAGCTGTCGAGTTCTTCTTTCCGTGACTATTTCAAGTTACAATATGATTTTTCCTTCCTCGTCAAGTTCTGGAAATATTGTTTGAACTGGTAGTTTGTCACCTATAACCTTCTTTAATCATGAAACATGGAAATCTGGGTGCACTTAGGAAGATGCAGGAAGCTCCAATTTGTATGCCACAGTACCAACATTTTACAACACCTTGTAAGGACCATAGTACTTTGGCGATAATTTATTATCCTTCTTAGCTTACTTGAGGGAAATTTGTTTGTATGGTTGTAGCCGTAAAAATACCCAGTCACCTACATAAAAAATTCTTTCGCTGTGATGTTGATTTTCATGTTGTTTCATTCAATTTTGAGCCAAAGTTAGGTTATCCTTTAAGAGTTGGAGAACTTGTTGTTGATGCTTGATGTGATCTTCCATTGCTTGAACCTTAGATTTTTCTCTTAAATATGATGTTATGTACGGTGGATGATATCCATAAAGTGCCATAAATGGGGTCATTTTTGCTACAGTGTGGAAGGACGTGTTATACCACCATTCAGCCAGAGGTAACCACTTGACCCATTGTGTTTGTTTATCAGATACAAAGCAACGAAGATATCCTTCCAAACATTTGTTCACCATCTCAGTTTTCCCATCAAATTGAGCATGATAAGATGAGCTATGAGCTAGTTGAGTACCCAGACAAGAAAATAATTTCGTCTAAAAATTTCCAATGAAAATGGGATCTCTGCAACTTACAATAATCTTAAAAAGCAACTTTATTTTTTTGTATTTCTATAGATCCACTTGGAATGGATAAAGGTTGTAGCAGACCCGGGGTCTTAATTGTATCAACTTTATTTTTTTGGAAGACCAAACATTCCACCACAAACTTTAGTATATTAGATTTTAGTCCATCCAAAAAAAAATCATTTCTTGACCCTGTGGTAAGTTTTTTAAAATCTTGAGTGTCCTCTTAAGCGAGAGGTGTGCAATTCCAAAAGAATCTTTTGTTTTAGTTGGGAATTATTACAAAGATACAAGTGATATTTGTACCACAAAGAATCATTTTTCCAGCTAAATGTATCAGATGTATTGGGATCTTGCTGCAACTTTTGAATGAGTGTCCACATATTTTCATCATTCTTCCATTCCTTCCTTGCTTCGGTTATTCAATCTGGTTGGATAATAGAAATGGCACAAAAAAATGTTTCCACATCTTCATCCTTTCCTGAGAGTGCATTTGCAACAACATTTAGCTTCCTCTTTTTGTAGATGATTTCAAAGTCATAACCCAACATCATTTTGACCCATTTTTGTTTCTTTTCTGATGATAGTCTTTGTTCCAAAAAGTATTTACTACTATCATGATCTATTTTTACCTTGAAGTGTCTTCCCATTAGGTAAGGTTTCCATTTATTTAGTGCATGTAGTATTTCCAACATTTCCTTCTCATAAATAGGTTTATGTAAATACTTTCCTTTGATTGGACGACTTTCAAAATCAATGGGTCTTCCTTGCATTAAAACAACATCAATTCCATTTCCATATTTCCTCTTTAAGATTATCAAAGGCCTTAGTTGCTTCTAGATTCCAAGAAAGTGCATCTTTCTTCAGTAATGTTGTTAGAGGTGCTGCTATTCTTCCATAATTCTTAACAAACTTGCGATAATACCCTGTTAACCTAAGAAATCCTCACATATGCTTTATGGTTGTGGGGATTTTCCATTCCTTAATGGCTTTAATTTTGTTATAGTCTACCTTAACACCCTCATGAGATACAATATGACCCATATATTCCACCTCCTATACTCCAAAGAAACATTTGGGGGTTTTTGCGTATAATTGTTTCTCCTCCAATAGTTTGAGCACCCTATCAACATGTTGAACATAATCCTTCCAAGACTTGTTGTAGATTAGTATATCATCAAAAAACACTAACACAAATTTTCTAAGTAAGGGTTTGAAAATAGAATTCATCAACCCTTGAAATGTAGAAGGTGCATTGGTAAGGCCAAAAGGCATGACCAAAATTTCATAATGACCCTCATGAGTTCTAAATGTTGTTTTCGGAATTTCTTCAGTCTTCATTCTAATTTGATGATATCCTGAACGAAGGTCCAACTTGGTGAAGAAAATTTCTCCATGTAATTCATCCAATAAATAATCAATGACAGGAATGGGAAATTTATCTTTAATAGTGAGCTTGTTGATCTCCTTATAATCCGGACACATGCACCATGGTCCATCCTTCTTGTGCACCAATACTACTGGAGTAGAGAAAGAACTTTGACTATTTTGAATTATACCGACCTCTAACATTTTTGCAATTATATGTTCAATTTCTCTCTGTTGGACATAGGGATATATGTAAGGCCTAGTGTTTGGAGGAGCACTTCCTGGAATCAAATGAATAACATGATCATGATAACGAATAGGTGGGAGGTCTTTGGGAGTCTCAAATACCTTGGAATGATTGTCCAAGAATTTTTGGAGATATGGAAAAATACATGATTTTGATGTTTGAAACTCTAGTGAATATAATTGTGCAATCACACCTCATTGATCTTTCTTTAGAAGATTTATCATGCCATTAGAGTTGATTATCTTTTCTTGGTTTCCCTGCAATAACCCTTAATTCAACTTATTTTCCTTCCCAAAAAAATTTCAAAAAAAGTTCTTGAAAATTAAAATCTATTGTACCCAAATATTGTAACCATTGAACTCCTAGTACAACATCAACACCACCCATTGGAATGGAAATAATTGGGTTATTCAATACATATTACCCCATGGTTAGCTTGATATTATGACACTTTCCAGAGTAATTTATGGTTCCTCCATTTGCAACCATCACTTGAAATGTTGGTGTTGGATATAGGAAGCAATTCAATTCCTTATCTATCTTACAATGAATAAAATTATGGGTACTACCTGAATCAATCAACAGTATGACCTTTTTCTTCTTGATATGTCCTATCTTGAGAGTTTGAGGAGTGGTAATTCCTACGAATGCATTACAAGCTATGGTCAGATTCATTTATTCTTTCTCTAAGGTCGGTTCCTAGTGTATATCCTATTCTTTTGAAGTTTCTTGTTCCTTTTATTCCTCCTTTTCACAATATATGTAAAATAACTTCTTCTCAGCACACTTATGACCTTTAATGTATTTTCTATCACAACTGTAACAAAGCCCTTTTTCTCTTTTTTCTTCCAGTTGTTGTGGTTTCAAACTTGTAGGTTGTGGAAGGCTAGGAGCAACAACACTTCCATATTTATAGTTGTGAGTGGTAGACTTCCTTATTGCCATAATTTTGCTTTCAATTTTTCTTTCCAACTTGAATACCTTCTCCAATGAATCAGGCTCCCAAAGGCGAACCTCATGTTGGATGCCATCATTTAAAGTCCCAATGAAGACATCAATCCTACAATCCTTTGGAATGTCATTTGCCCTTATATTCAATTTTTGAAACTCCTCAATGTGTTGCACCATTGAACCCTTTTGTTTGACATTTATTAATTGGCTAAAGAAGGTGTTGCTTTTTTTATCCTCATAATGTGCTATCATTTCCTCTGTAAAAATTGACCAAGGGACAAGTTGTTTATGGGAACAAAGCCATCAATACCATACAAACCGATTGGGTTTTAAATATAAAGTTGCAATGCGTACCTTTTGTGTCTTTTTCACATTATGGAGATCAAAATATTGCTCCATCTGTAGTCTCCATGTTACCAGATCCTTGTTATAAAACTTCCTTGTATCAATATTTGGAATATGGTGGGTCTTAAATCCAACATTAGAGTTTATGAAATCATGGTTAGCATTTATTTTGTTCTCATCATGAGTTCATCTACTACCTTTTCAACATTAGGAATCATTTCTTGTAGCAACTTTGTCAAACCTTCTTTCAAACCTTCCATGTCTTCTTTTAAACCATTCATGTCGCATTTTAAACCAACAATGTCACATTTTAAATCATCCATATTTTCTTTTAAACCATCCATGTCACCTTTTATTTCTTCTTTTAAACCATCCATGTCCCCTTTTAGTTCATCTTTGTTTTCTCTTTGTGAAAGGGAAATTTGTTGCGCCTAGTCCCATAATTTTGATATATCATGTTGCACTTCTTTCTCTTCATGCATAATAGTAGATATTTCCAAGGGCTTAATGGGTGTGAAATTATTTTTTGGAGGAATTTTAGAACCCAATACTGATATCAATGCTTCAATATGCCCTTGGAATCACTTTAAACTGTTTTTTCAAACAAAAGTTGTGCAATTTTAAAAAACAATACACACTTTTTTCTTGATTTTGAGGAGCTCGATATTGAACCTGATGTATATTTTTTTATTTCGTATCCCCAAGATTTGAACTTCGGTCATGTATTATCTCTCTGATTCTTCTTTCCGGTGCCATAAGTTAAACCTAATTTGGATTCTTCAAGGTAAAGTTATGCCCAATCTCCCATAATGGCCTAATTATGGATTGGTTCAGTAGAGCGAACTTGTATGACATGCCATGTGTCATTGTTTCGAATTTTGGCCTTGAAATTGATACACAAGAAACTACATTCTATGCAATTTTAGCCACTTTTTACAAAATTCAAATCCGATGTCTAAAACAAAATTTATGATGATTTTCCCCTGGTCACCTGTTTGAGATGAAATTTTGGAGTCTGAAAAAAAACCTAAATTCCTCAAATTATATCTCCGAAAATATAGCGAACCAAGTTCTAAAATTTGTAAATGAGGTTTGCCAGTATTTCGAATCCACGTGGTTTCAATTTAAACTTTTGAAGCTTCGTAGAAAAAAAATTATGGTGAAAATTCCAAGATGACCTGTTTGAAGAAGCGAAACCTAGAATCCAAAGCTCTGATACCAAATGTTATGCAACCATCTCACAAAATAGAAGAAAAGATAGATCAATGACTTAGAAATCAACCTCTTCTAGGGGGCAACATACTTTACATTACATAAATTAACAATTCTTGGATGATATAAATGAAAAAACCTAATTTCTATATATAGGAGTCTAAGGGGTCACAATATAATCAGAGCCCACATAACAATAATAATGTAAGGTCACAACAATAAAAATAGTGGGTTTCTATTGGGTACAATAATAACAATATGGGGACTACATGGGAACAACAAGAAAAATTAGGGGGCTACACTAACAATAATAATAAGGGGATACACTAGTATTATAGGGACATAACAAAACCTTCTCTAGTGTTGTCTTCCCCAACACTCTGTGAAGAACCCTGTTTTGGATGTACATTGTTGTGCTACACACCTCTCCCCATATGAACTTGGGTAAGTATTGATCACATAAGATAGCCTTTGTTGCCCCAACAATACTCTATTTTTCTACTCTTCTACTCCATTCTTCCATGTATTGTATAGAGCTATCGACTCCCTTCTGACGCCCTCCTTCGCATAGTAATCAGTGAAGTCACTATATGTGTACCATCATTCGTTATTTGTGATAATTACCTTGATCTATTTCCCTGCCAGGTTTTCCGCTAGAGCCTTGAACTCTTGGAACCGAATGAAGACCTTGTCCTTGGTATTCAAAAAATATATTTAGGATTTCCTAGAGTAGTCATATATGAATATAATGAAGTAATCATACCCTCTAAGATATATGTTGAAGATTGCAACAAGAAACAGTGAAGGAGGCATCCTGAAACATCTTTCCTGATCCTAGTTGGAAAGTGATCACCAAAACTAGGTGGGGGCCACAGAGGTGATTTTTGTCGCAAAGTCTATTTTTAGACATATGGATCATGGTCTATGAGTTGCAGGATGCTATTTATGGATTATTGGTCATGTTGGTAAAAATGGATGGACCTCTATTTTTAGACATTGGGCGGAATCTATTTTTTAGATTGCCGGGCTAAAAATAGAACAGTCGAATATTATTAACCCTTAATAATATTTAGACTATAAACATTATCTTATCCTCTTGGAGCACTTCAGTTTGATGCTTGGATGTGGCACATGCAGCTGACAGAAGGAAATTCGAATTTCCTATGGGTTAGTTGAGCTATTTCATGGTTGACTTTAGTTAGAACTCATGTGGCAGAGTTTGGTGGAGTTGATGAGACAGTTGGTGGAGTTGTGTTCGGTTTAACTTAGTTGAACTAGTTGTATTTAGTCTAACTGACAAATACACTAGTGATGAGTGGTGTGAATTAATTATTGATTAATTCACTAATTATTAACTCATAAATCAACTAAATAATACATCAGTTAACTGCAATGCATGGACAGTTCAGTGGAGACCAGTGTTAGAGGTGGGTGAAAGGGTGAGTCTACTATCAGTTGTGACTATAGTTGTGCATGAGATTTTCACACACATTGATTGAGATTGCCAATGAGGATTGTGCAGTACAAGTTGGTGGGATTCGAACTTGGATCTCATTCTTTTCCATCTTGGATTGCGCAGTAGAGGCAGGCAGACTTGTGGAGGAGATTTGAACTTGTGACTTGTTCATATCTGAGGTAGTTTGTGTGTAGCATGTGAGATAGTGCTGAGAGCTGTGAGGAGCTTTGTGCTATGTATTGTAACATGTTCTCTATCATTATAATATATAGATAATTGGGGGTTTTCAGCTGTATGCTTTCCCCATTACATACTGTGTTATACGTGTGCTTGATTATTGTTTTAATGTGCGCATGCGACTGCTTCTATTTCCACATATTGATGATCAATTGTAGAAGAGGTTATGTATTATGCATGAAGCTTAAATAGTGTGTAATCAGGATAATCTCGGTGAATAATTCAGCTATTATTCAAATTTCTACATGGTATCAGAGCGAGAATTGATCATCGGATCTATTACAGTGATTACAATTTATTTTGGTAGACAGAGTCTGTAAGCGGGCCAGGTAGCCTCTGGATCCATCCTTTCTCTGAAAGGTGATATATCCAGTAAATGCCCCTACAGTCGATCTCTGTGCTATAAATACTTTGTTCTCACAGATCGGAAGCAGTTGAGTTTTGAGCTGGTGGAATTCGAATTTGCAGCAGAATTTGGAATTCGAATTTGCAGCAGTTTTCTTGGTGTCGAAGTCAAAATGTCTTTCAACGGATTGCGACTGGAGTATGCCCTTGAGGGCAGCTCGAATTATGTTGCATGGAAGGACAGGATGGAGGCGGTATTAGATGATAACGGGCTGAAGGAGTTCATAGAGGCTGAGGTCCCAAAGCCTACTGATGTTGCTCAAGTTGAGGCTTGGCAAAAGAAGATGGAAAAATGTCGAAGGATTCTGTTGGAGGGCGTGAAGGATCACATTGTATCCAGCCTGCATGGAAAAACTTCTCCATACTTGATGTGGAAAGCGTTGACAGATTTATTCCAAAGCAAGAGCGACCAGAGGAAGTTGGCGCTCAAGGATAAACTCATACACATAAAGATGGAGAAAGGCGACAGTATGCCCAAGTACCTCACGAAGTTCATCCAATGCAGGGATGAGCTGGGAAGTGTGGGGGTGACTGTAGATGATGAGGACTTGGTGAGCTTGGCTCTCCTTGGGCTTTCGAAGAGTTGGCACTCCTATCAGGACTCTGTCAATGGTCGGGAGAAATTGCCAGGATGGGAGCGACTTTGGTCGGATCTTGTGCAAGAGGAGATAAGGCGGAGTACCAAGGATGGATCTTCATCAAAGGCATCTGATGAAGAAGATTGCGCTTTGGTTGCCAAAGCAAGGAAGGGGAAGGGAAAGAAGAATGCTTCTCAATCCGGTGCGGATGGTAAAGAGAGTGACATGTCCAAAGTGAAGTGTTTTCACTGTCACGAGCATGGACATTACGCCACAAATTGTCCACAGAAGAAGAAGAACAAGCAGGCTGCTGGAGCTGCAGCTGGTGAGGCTCTTGCCTCGCAATTTGAGTTGGACTTCTCATTGATCGCATGCATGGTGTCTAGTGCATTGGGATCGGGGTGGTATTTTGATAGTGGCGCTTCCTTTCACATGACGGGAGATGTGAATCTTTTCAGTGACTTGGTGGAGAAAGATCTCCAGTTGCATGTTGAGTTGGGTGACAATGGACGATACAATGCGACCGGCATTGGTACCATAACCTTTCAGAGGGAGTCAGGTAAACTCATTCTTTTACAAGATGTAAAGCATGTTCCAGGTTTAAAGAAGAATTTGATCTCAGTTGCAATGTTAGACGATAAAGGGTATGAAGTTGTCTTCAGTGAAGGAAAATTTTTCCTTCGGCACAAGGAAACAGGACAAGTCAAGAAGGTTGGGATTCGAGCAAAGAATCTCTACAGACTTGAAGTAGATGGGATGTCTACGGAGCTTCCTACTGTTGGGAAGTGCAAGAAAGCCATGCAATTGAAGCTTGAGAGGGAGCTAGATTTGCATGCAGGTAATAGTGAACCTCGGGATGTGGAGCAGCCATAAGATGAGGATCATGGAGTGGAAGAAACCACTCATGCAGAGAAATTTCGTGCCAGATGGGCAGAGGGAGTGCATGCAGCTATACCACCAGGTGAGAGGTGGGGCGACATGCATGATTAATCCCAAGAGGAGATTTATGGGCAGGATTCATGAGATGGTGTGGATCTCATGAATTGAACCTGGCTACGAGGTGCCCACAGCACAGCAGTAGCATGATCAGATTGATTGATGCAGGCATATCAAAGTGATAGTGTCGGATACTGGAGCGCGAATCAGAGTTGACAGCAAGTGCAGAGTGCATGGGTGCAAGAGTTCAACAGCGCAGTGGTTCCTGAAGACATGTGCAGTTGGTACCAGCAAAAGTCGAAGACTTTGATGATAGATGCACGATCGATTGGATTTGTTCGGGAGCCTATTCAAGCCGAGAGGCCGCAGAGCGCATGGCCGAAGCTGGCGCCAGAAGGCTATGTGGCGAATGCATGGAGTTGCATGTCGCATGCAAAGACAAATTCTTTCTTGTTGATTCCTGGTTAAAGACACCAAGAACATAAGAACAAGGATATATCCAAACATCTTTCCTCGGGATCCTTAGTTGGAAAGTGATCACCAAAACTAGGTGGGGGCCACACAGGTGATTTTTTGTCACAAAGTCTATTTTTAGACTATGTCTAATTTTAGACATATGGATCATGGTCTATGAGTTGCGGGATGCTATTTATGGATGATTGGTCATGTTGGTAAAAATAGATGGACCTCTATTTTTAGACATTGCTTTAATCTATTTTTTAGACCGTCGTTAAAATAAAACAATAATATTATTAACCCCTAATAATATTTAGACTATAAACATTATCTTATCCTCTTGGAGCACTTCAAATTTGATGTTTGGATGTGGCACATGTAGCTGACAGAAGGAATTGCGCTATTCCTAGGGTTTAGTGGAGCTATTGCATGGTTGACTTCAGTTAGAACTCATGTGACAGAGTTTGGTGGAGCTGATGAGACAGTTAATGGAGTTGTGTTCAGTTTAACTTAGTTGAGCTAGTTGTATCTAGTCTAACTGATTGATACAATTAGTGAGAGTGGTGTGAATTAATTATTAATTAATTCACTAATTATTAACTCATAAATCAACTAAAGAATACATCGGTTAACTGCAGTGCATGGACAGTTTCAGTGGAGACCAGTGAAGAGGTAGGTGAAAGAGCAAGTGTGGCTATCAGTTGTGACTATACTGGTGCATGAGATTTGCACACACATTGATTGAGATTGCCAATGAGGATTGTGCAGTACAAGTTGGTGGGATTCGAACTTGGATCTCATTCTTTTCCATCTTGGATTGCGCAGTAGAGGCAGGCAGACTTGTGGAGGAGATTTGAACTTGTGACTTGTTCATATCTGAGGTAGTTTGTGTGTAGCATGTGAGATAGTGCTGAGAGCTGTGAGGAGCTTTGTGCTATGTATTGTAACATGTTCTCTATCATTATAATATATAGATAATTGGGGGTTTTCAGCTGTATGCTTTCCCCATTACATACTGTGTTATACGTGTGCTTGATTATTGTTTTAATGTGCGCATGCGACTGCTTCTAATTCCGCAAATTGATGATCAATTGTAGAAGAGGTTATGTATTATGCATGAAGCTTAAATAGTGTGTAATCAGGATAATCTCGGTGAATAATTCAGCTATTATTCAAATTTCTACAATATATGGTGGAAATTGGGCCGAAAATGTCTGAATATACAAGCTGCAACACCACATCTGATCTACTATGACTTCTTGGGACCATTGCCTTAACATATTTTCCAAGTATGCACCCCCACTAGCACATTTGGCCCAATTTCCGACGGCCAAAATGTCTCTCTTGCAACACATAGGCGTCCCAAGAGCGACACTTTGAGGTGGGGAAAAACGTGGTTTGCCTTAGAGTCACAATTTCGACACTTCAATAAAGTGTCGGAAGAGCGACACATTTTCTGACGTTTCCAGACAAGTGTCGTTCTTCCGATGTTAGCCAGACCGTTGCTACTGCGACGTTAGCAATGTGTCGCTATTGTGACGTTAGCAATGTGTCAGAATTGCGACGTTAGCAATGTGTCGGAAGAGCGGCGTTAGCAATGTGTCGGAAGTGCGATGCTAGCAATGTGTCAGAAGAGTGACAGAAAGAAATTTTAAAGAAATAACCACATGCCGCAATAGCGACGGGTCGAAACGTCGCATTACCGACGGCAGGAATTTAAAAAAAGAAGAAGTAAGTGTCGCTATAGCGACGACAAATAAATATTTTTCAAAACGTTGCATTACTGACGACAAGTAATTTTTAAAAACTAAGTGTCACTAGAGCGACAGAAAAATAAAAAAAATAAAAAAAAAAATAAAAAAAAAAATAAATTAAAAAAAAAAAAAAAAAAAAAAAAAAATAATAATAATAATAATAATAATAATAATAATTTTGAAACGCCGCAGTACCGACACCAAGAAATTAAAAAAAAAAAATTTAAGTGTCACTATAGCGACGGGAAAAAATAATTTTTTAAAAAACCTTGCCATTAGAATACCGACATCAACAAAAAAATATTTCCACCAAATTTGCTCATCATACTTCTATCTGTCAATATATGCTTCAAAGTTTACTCAATAAGCAAAGATACAAGGAGAAGACTGCTGTTAAATGCATCCTACTGCTAAATATCACTAAATTCTTCTAATAAACAAGACAACCAAGGATACTGTTCATGTTAGACTTCTACATAATCCAAACAAGTGTCACCTTGGAAACATAGTTAACTAACTGAATTATTCTAATAAACAAGACACCTAACTGGATTCTTCTAATAAACAAAAACAATTGCAGAGATTTGTTTGTGAAATATTGCCATTTCCAACCTTGCTAGGTCTCTTACACCTGAATGGCACATATAAAAAACAGATGAGGCTGGGTACAAGACCCAGGTGATAGGTGATTTTGGTGGAAGAGTTACCCGTCAGACCTGACACCTGAATCGAAGGAAATCCGTGTTATATGGTTCAGCCATAGATCTCGAGGTGTGTTTCTAAAAACAACAACAATAAGAAAATTCCATTTTCTTATGAATAAGGAAACACAGTCTACCTATTCAAATTTTTTTGGTTTGCAATCAAAAGAATCCAGCCAGGCAATCTTTGCTAGATTTGAGGCTTCTATTTTTCCATAGATATTTTTAATATTAATATACATAGAAAATTAACAAAATAATAAGAAAAGTACACTTCGAGTAAGTTTGTTTCATCCCTGCAATGATATCGGTTTTGGTATTGATTAGCTTAGTAAGCAAATGCATCAAATAGGTGGCAAGTGTAACCATCAAGTGGGTCTAGCACAAGCAGTTGTGGGATGGAGTGTTATCCTACCCATCCAGGGTCTATTTCTATTTCTATTTCTGTAAGTGAAAAATTGAGCCTATAAAGAGTATTATTGTAATGTCTTTGACCTGGCGTTCTGCTCTGAAATTTCTGGGGTTTACCTTGGGTACCATCTTCAAAATGATGAGAAATGCCTAGAGGATTTCCCCCAAATATGTTAACGAGAGAACAAAACAAAACAAAAAGTGTAACTATTCATGACTAATATTTAAAAACAAGCAAAGGATGCCTAGATATTATGTATTGATAGGAGGAAAACAGTTATCGGGACAAGAAAAAGTGCCCAAGATTCAAAACCTCAGAAGAATCACACCAATTCTGGATATAGTTGTGTAATAATTTACAGACACTACAAGTAAAGAAAAAAATTGTAATTAGATTATACATGAAGCCAAATCTACCAGACCATCGCCACCTCATGGAGAACAGGAAAATAAAACAAAATTTATAACACAGCTGAATTCAAAATAACATGAGAATAACTCCTAAATATAGTGTGAATCACAAAATTTGAAAACATAAATTATGAAATATCATCCTACTTGTTGAGATTTATCTCCATGAATACTTGTTGTAGGAAACCCATTTGACGATAGCTAATATTCCAATGCATCAATTCCCCTCTTCGTCTCCACTAAGACTAAGGTCAAAGATTGCTACAGTGCTTATATATAGTACTTCAGTTATAATTACACTAGCATGTAACAATTATTACGTGCAAGGAATTTAAATTTAAAGTAAGTATTGCTTTAGACTAAACTGCTCCCACAGAAAAATAAATAAATTTAAACTTCAATAATTTTAAAATTCAAGCTCTGACTTTCAGCAAGGCAGATGTAATCATGTAAGTGAAGCTCTTTATTACTATAATTGCTACAATTTTCACCACACTAACCTTTCCATGAGTACCTTCAGCTTTCTGAGCATGAATAAGATCCATTAAATGGCTACGTTTATCAACATAAGGAACAAAATCTACTCTTTGTACAATCAGATTTATGCTACAACCAACACTTCCAATTGCCAGAAATATGTAATTTGAAAGAAAATCCACAACCAACATCTGCAGGAAAATAGATTGTGATGTTCAAAAATTCCCAGATGAATCCAGTAAGATTTTTTATCACATATGAGGATAAATAAAATAGATGATTCAACGATAGGATTGATGAAGGGGGATCTGACAAAGTGCAAATAGGTTGAGTTGGAATACCAGGGCATACTCTATAATATCTCAATATCTATCACAGAAAATGGTGGATTACCATATGTCGAAATAGTATATACTATATATGCATGACAAATCAAAGCACCAGTTTAATTGATTTCATCAAACCACTGGATAATAATTCTCAACATTACCTGTATCTCCTTCGGAAAAGTAGCACTGAAGAGCATGGTCTTGGAAAATTTTACAAATTTGGGGTTCAAAACCCATGTCAAGCATGGGATCAGCCTCGTCTAAGGCCAAATACTGTATCATAGATAATGACAACCTGCCCCTTTCAAGGAGGTCCCAAGTTGATAATGATGTGTGAGTGCCAAGGCAACTCCTAAAGTGACAAAAGAAAATGAAATACAAGTGAAAAATAAAAGTCATGGCTAAGAAATGGTACATCCTAGAAGGAGAGAGGCAATACTCAACACTAAAAGTAAAGAATACAGGAGAGATTGAGAGCACATCAAAGGATGCTCATAGACCTAGAAAGCTTAATGCTGCAAAGTGCCAACAATAAGCTAGTATGCAGGATCTAGAGGTATGAAACAAACTACCAGTCCATCATCTACATATTATAATAAAAGACACGAACGTAAGTCATCGTATGCCTTCCATGAATTAAAAAAAGTGAAAGCCTCCTGCCATTGATGGCAACATTAAAGGTTATTCAGCCAAAACTAAGCTCCTCGTTTAGAAAGGTAGTTCAGTCTACACAACTTCTCTAATGATATAAAAGTGTTTGATAGATAGTGCATCACTATAGAGGGAGCATAAGAAGCTATTATAGATTGTTAATGCATGACTCTCAACATCAGTTAATGTTAATGCATTCCATATCTTAAAGCAGGGATCCATGTCTGTAGAAAAATATGAGCATACATTTATGTTTCTTGTGAAATATATGGACTATATCGAAGATGAAAAGTTTAAAGTCGGTCACTTTAAGAGTGGTTTTCATGCAGCTATTATAGATTAGTTGTGTGTATTAGTTTGTTAGGGCTTTGAGGCAAGGACCATAGTTTCTTAGTCCATAGTTCTGTAGGATTGAAAGTAAAAATTTCAACTATTAAGTGCCCCATCCTGTTGATGGAGCTATACATTTTTCTACAACTCATTTTATTACTTTAGATTAGTAAAATTAATAATTAACTCCTATCTTCATCTTAGACATCAATACTTAGCACTAGTATACTTAGCACTTGTCTACAAAAATCAATGTGTACTTGTATCAACCTAACCACATGCCCTCAAGAGGATCACTTCATACTTCTCAGTTGTTGCATCTATTTGGGGCAGCAAGCAACAATCAAAGATCTATCATTCTTAAAATTCCGCCCTAAAGAGAAACACCTCATACTTCCAGATTGTCCCACCTAACTGGGGAAAGAAGTGATAAGGAAAGATTTATGATTTTTCAAATTCTAGATGGATGTAAACACTTTGTAATGCAGTGACAAGCAAAAATTTTAATTCTTTGAATTCTATATAGATGCAATCACTTTGTAATGCCAAGTTGAGAACCTTCCTCTACTTGTAATATCCTCTATTAGGGGCAACCTTCACTGAGTATTAAAATCGAAATATTTTTATGCATATTCATTGTTGAACATATTTACTCGGAAGTGTATGTTACCTTGGCAGTCCTCAATAATTTTGAAGTTTCACCCCTGCTTTTTTTGTCAAAAGTCTCATACTTATTTAATGATGGGAAGGGACTAGCTGCATGTGAAGGTCCTTGCCATTGTTGAGAAGGATTCGATCAAATTTGTCCATCATACTTACGTTTTAATATATGCTTCAATACTTGATCAACGAAAAAATATACATAAACGATGTCTCCATCACTGGAACATGTAACTGAACTTCATCTTTGGATTATTTGTAACTTTAATCTACTTTTGTTTCTGGAAATATTTGTTATTACCACCGAAAGAGAAATCTGGACTCATAAAATTGCAAGAATCCTACAGCTTTCAAGGTCGAAAATTGAGAACAATGCTACATTCACTTATTTACAAATTCATTGAATTTTCAAACCTCATACTAACTACAATAATGAAAAATATCACACCTCAGCAACTTTCAAATTTTTTGAAACTCTACTATCCTTGGGTATTTTGAAGGTCACACCATTGCATTCAACTTCTAGGACTGGATTGTCTGCATCTTGGTGTTCCTACATGCCAAGGTCATGACACATTTATGCCACATTTATTTTTAAGAAAATTCTATCTATATTACACATACAGTGATCCCAAAATTGTCAGACACCTTGATTTTGAAAAAAATATATTTGAAAATGTGAAAAATAGATTGGATCCTAGAGGGGAACATGACTCCCGAGCATTGAGATTAATGTCCAGTGGAGAGTGTCCACTAATTTAGGAAACTATTATTCTAAAGTACCCCTTAAAGGCCACATCCACACCACAAATAAAAGCATGTTACAGTCACATAGTTGAAGAGTCTAAGTTAGAAGGGAAGATTAAGCTTAGGGAGGTATCCTTGAATAAGAAAAAGAAGAGAGATCAATCTTCTTGCTTTTAATGCTCAAATTTTCCAGAAATGAACAATAAGGAAAAGCAAAAAATATTCCTAGCCATCAAGTCAATCACATGATCAAGACTATATTGAAACAAATGTACAAGCTTTCCTAGCAAAGAACAATATGGAAATAAAAAAAGATTCCTGGCCATCAAGTCAATCACATGATCAAGAATATGTTGGAGACATATCAAAACATCATAGAAGAAGCATAAGGAATGGAAAGAATTATGTCAACATACTTTGTGGATTGACAAGTTACCATACATTTGTCTTAGTACCTCTAAATTGGAACAAGTTTTTTGGGTGTTCTTTACAAGAGAAATTGCTACACGAGAAAGCAAAGGAAAATCATCAGTGAGGATAATTTTAGTAAAATTATTTTCAGTTCTATCACAATGCTGCAAATGCCAAGTATTTTACCTTCTTTGTCCAGTTTTTCATAATGGCATTGAATGGAACAATGCAATGTTTCAGTACTTTATTATATTGGATTAGAATAAATTTGATCTATTAAATTGAAAAATATATTGATGAAATGCAGGGATAAACATGTTTTTTTTTCATTATTGTTACTATCTTTAATTTTTCCAGATCAAGATACATATATTGGGTAGGTCCCATAAACAGGAAAAATACAGATATAAGTGGATCTTCCCTCATTATTCATTGTCTAAATATCTGGTTAACCCATCTTTAAACATTTTAATACCCCTTATGCTATCCTTTTATACCAGAAGTAGAAATGTTTGATGGGTATGAAAAATATGTATTATGGATCACATTGTTCGTCTTACTGATAACATAGCAGATAACTAAGTATTACAACATAGCAACTAATTTTTCCGATAGAGAAACTAATGGTGAATTTGCATTGTGATTGAAGCTTGTCCTTGAGAATCTTGTCTACAAACTAAGGTAAATCATGTTGCAGAAGTAAGATCTGGTATACCTTGTGCAAGTTTGACATTTGACAATCGATCTGAAGGGTATGTCTACATCCCTCCTGTAGGACATATTTGTTGTATAGTGGTGGCCTAAATAGTGTCCTTGTAAAGTTATGAAGCTTATGCTTGTGCTACAATTCCGAGAAAAACTCTGATAATTTCCAACAACCTTTATCTAAAGAATACAATATTGAAATTGAAGGTTTGAAGATTGCTAAAGCACAAACTTATGATCCCACTAAATTCATTGTATTTGTATCTCCATCACTGTCAGTTGTCACAGATAGAGAAGGGTTTACATCTTCAGAAATAAGAAGGTAATAGTGTATGTGGAGAAGAACGTTAGAGATATCAATGAAAGTATATCAAGGATTTATTTTTGAAGCATATGCTTGTGCTACAATTCTGAGAAAAATTATAATTAACTAACTATAAGCAAAATATTGATTCAACCCTTCTCAGTGTTTCCAACATAGTAATACAATTCTTGGAGGAAGATAGTGATACAATTATGGGAGGAAGATCCTCTCATCTAGCTATAGAGGAATGGCCTCCATGAGACCCTTATCCAACTCGACTTCAACACAAATACCAGACACAAAAATTGGCATCCCTTGTGTTCTTCCACTTCAAGTAACTTCCCAAAGTCACCATCAATATCCTTTAGAATAGCCTTGTCCCAAAAGATCAACAAAAAAAGAAAACCAATAGATCTCAAGACATTATCAGACAAGGCTAAATATATCTGAGGTAAAGTCTCAGTCCAAACCTAAGAGGGTCGAAAAGCCTTAGTCAAAATCACAGGAGACCCAAAAAATGAGCTTAATAAAGTGAAATTTTGAGAGTGATTAAGAGGAAACTGAGAAGCCTAGAAGCCTAGAAAATGAGACCCTAATTTATTCAATATAGTAGTATGACTTGAGGCCTTAAAAACCTTGAGAAAAATTTTGAAGTTAGCTTTAGAGAAGGTTGAAGTTGTCTATAATATCAATTTGAATTTGAAGGAGATCACTGAAGTACCCTGTTGAAACAAAAATGGACATTGGTTACATTTTATGGTTTTGAGATAATTGTTGTTATCTCTATGTTATGCCCAGTGGAAATATTTCTAGGATGAAGGGTTTTCGATATGTTATGATTTGGAGATCGAAGAACATAATGCCAACTATTTTGAAGAGGATTTAAGAGCTAGAAAACCCAAATTTTTCTTCTTGTTATTATGTTTCAATAGGCCTCATAAATCCAAATAGAAATTTCTAATGGCCATTGCAAAAGAAATATTACTTCTCAAGTTAATACTCACTATTTATTAAGAAAATTCTATATTTCCTATCTAAGTATGTGCCTTTAGAAGCTCTAGTCCGAAACTCTGAAAGAAGGATAAAAGCCAATGGTATTTGTTCTGCTATAGTAAGGCTGAAATAACTCATATGAAACATATAAAGACCAAATAATTTGAGAACATAATCCAAATTAGTCTAAAATGCCTCAATTAGTGACAACGTTAGCAAAGGTATCTTCAATTTGAAAAGTCTACTAAAGATTGATTACATTATATTGAAGGCTATATATTGTTTTTCTCTGAAATTTTTGTTTGAAATCAAATTTATTTTAGCAATAATATCATAGATTATATGAGAATCAAACGTAGGATTGATTGAAAAATTATGTATTAAGACTTGTATTAAATTTTCTTTGATGTTGTTAAGGTTGATCTTAGTATGCGTTGATGGAAAAAATTCATTTGTGGAAAAATGTATCATCAAAGGACTATGCCAATGTTTTGGAAATACATGCATTATATGAAGTTACGAAGGGTTCCTTAAGGAAAACATTAAGGACATCATTTATAAAGAGTCCCTTCACCTACTTATACATAATAATTTCAATGATGAAATCCTCAAGTGATATATTATCTTCAAAAATGCTTGGGCAGTGTTATATGCATCTATTGATTTGAAGCACGCAAGACATATTGGTATTGGAAGAATAAATGAAATGGATCAAGTTCATTCAATTTCCTAAAGAATGGGTAACCTGTGTAGGACATTTCCTATGATATGAAATGTTGCCCTAAAGTTGCAAAGTTTGTAATGCCATATACCCTATACTGCAGTGATATGTCTTGCATTGCACTGTTGTGAGTATGATTGTATTGAATGAGATATGATGAAAAATGATTATTTGAAGTCTCTAGAATTATGGCTAATCCATAGCTAAAGGAAGCATATCTAAAAATATGTCTTGGGTAACTGCAAAATAAGACATTGAAGTATTTCACTAATATAAGGGATGAAATTCTTATACCTGTGCCAAGAATATTTGGTGATATATATTGAATTGAAGTTTTGGGGACCTATGTTTCCCTTGGAAATGTTTCATTGCATTTTAGAATGCAGGATGTTGTCTTGATGCCATGAACCTTGAAAGATTCCCCGCACATGCCGCTAATTGAGATATGCTACCTTACAAAAGCTATAATGGAGTTCATCACATAAGTAAAGAGGTCTTATGATTTCGGGAAATTGAATTTTGGAAAGAAAACTTGCATATGACAAAGGTTTAGACAATATTGGAAGTCTAGGGTTTGTAAATCCTAGCAATCTAGAAGACTTGATAATAATTCCATAGGGCTGTGGATAAAACCCTAGATCTAGACCTAAATCCATGTTTATGCTGAAAGTAGAAAAACCTATCTTATGCAAGGAAGGAATGACATCATGATGATGATAAGGAAAAGGTTGATAAATTTGCAAGATGGATGCAAGAAGATTGAGATCAAGAGGAAGTTGACATTTTCCTATAATTATCAAGATATAGTAACTTATATCTCTCTTCTTTAATTGTTATTGTTATTATTATTTAGCTTGTTGTCTTTATTTCTTTTGTTTGGTTAGTATTATTCTTCCATGGTCACCTGGTGAGGATTGTAGGTACATAGTAAAGGTTGCGAAGGCTCTCACAACAGGTGGAAGTAATGGAAGAAAAAATAAAATATCGTGAGAAGAGAACTCTCCCATAACCAATTATTTGTGTTGAGATATATAATACTAAATGAGATCCGAGCTCAGAGGGAGTAGACATATCATAAAATTTGAAGTATATCTTGATTGTTCCGAAAAGAAATTAGTGGTGACTTCTAAATGAATCTACAAGATATAGTGTGCAACCTATGACAACATAGATGTTGAAAAATGCACAAGAAATTCTCAATTTGATTTTACCTTGATTAAATTGAGAAAACTCGAATTTTCACATCAACAAACAACTTGGATGCAGTTTAGTTGTGTGACATGGCTCTTGTCACTCAATTAGCTCAGTAAATTTGAGTTATAGGAGTTAAAGTTCAGTTAAGCACGTGTGATTGATAATTTTTATAAATCAAGGTCAATTATTTCAAGTTGCTTTCAGTTAAAATAGTTCTAACTATCGAAGGAACGTAGGGAACCTACAGGTAGACACAACAACCTTTGCCATCAATAGCATAACATGCTCCCATTTCCTTGCTTAGAAAAATGAGAAAACAAGAGCACGTGGAAATGTGTTTTTTTGGAAAAATGTAGAAGAATTACGTGAAAAAGTTGACATAATTATATTTCATGGATTTTCCACATTGATACTTGTTCATGAGAAGGAAATATGCAGGAATTGTTGGCTCAATAATGCCCATGTGTGCTTATATTTTGAAAAAAACTTTTGAGATTCGTCTTTGAGGGCTCAACGTTGTGTCTGTGTGTGAGCCAACACACATACACACACAGAGATTACACACACAAACATAAAGCAGACCTCTCATTGTGTTCACTTAGTACGATAAACCTTGTGTTGGGTGAACCCTTCAGCCTTGCAAGACTGGGCTGAGTGGGGAGATTTGAATCCTAGGTGGAAATCATTTTACATACATGGAGAAACCCCTAGAAAAAATTCAAGTAATGAATGTAATTTGTTAGATCTAGGTCCAACTTCCTAACCTGCACTTGGAGTTCCTTTGTACCTAACTACAACACAAGGGAATGCGATAAGATGGATACGATACAATGGTGGTTATATCACCATAACTAAAACAAATAAGTATAAAAATATTATTAAAAAAAAATTTCAATGTATAAAAGCATGTTCAAACTTACAATAAAAAAGAGGAAAAAACACATATAAAAAACCAGATAATAATCATGAACAAGCTTCATATTGAATTATGAACTATAAAGGAACTTACAAAAAGTGACACTACGAACCTGGTCAAGCGTACAAGCAAAAAGATCCTGGACATGACCCTAATTTACAATTTGTATTGCTCATGATGCAAGAGGATTTGTACCTGCACTGCCAAGTCATTCAAAACCCATAATTATCTATACAATAAATACAAGTAATTGATGTAGTATTTTTTACTCTAAGATGAATTATTATGATAATGTTAGAACATATGTTGACAATGTCAAAACATACCTGAATAAGCTCCTCTTCATTTCAAGAACAATTTATTGGAGTCGCCTGAACTTGGAACAAGCCTCCCACGATCTGAAAGAGTAGCAACTAAGTCAACAGTGACTTTTTTGTTGCTACATTGGATCGAGGGAGGTTTGCTCCAAGATTAAATCGCTCCAATAAATTATTCTCTACTAAGCAAGGCCAACCACATGAAGGTGAAAGCTCTTATGGATCCTCCCCCCCTTCACATCAATCTCAATTCCCCAATACCCAATCTATATTTCATTTTTTACTTTCATGAGCAGAAAAAAAAAAATTAAAAAAATAAATAAATCAATAACTAATAAAAAAGAAATGCAACAAAAACTACGCAAGAAAACATTGAAAGTGCTTGACATAAAAATAGTATGATAAATGAGTTTTCATATAATGCAAAAAAGGTTCCAATTATGGTAACATTTGTCTTATAATAATACAATATTTTACATTATCAAAATTTCTTTTTCTTATTCCTACTTCTAAAGCTCCTAACTACACCATCAACATCATTGTGCTCTACTTCTGTTTCATGCCTTTCCCATGTAGCAGACCTAGTTGCATACTCACGATGTCTGGTCTCAAGAAGTGACGGGGCATCACCTACAAAACAGATAATATGAAATTTTATTTGTTAGTTTTTAAATATCATTGAACTAGTTCGGTAATATTAATAAATAAAAATTGCAATGATATTATTTACCTAGTGCACCAGTTGTCACTGTTGGAACCGTTGCCCTGTGTTCCTCTCTGGTGGTAAGATGATCAAGTACAACATTCTCTGTCATTTAAACAAAAAACGTTATAAGGACACAACCATCAAAGTATAATTAGAAAAAATTATAAGTGGAAATTAATTATTGTCATGGCCCTCACTGATAGTAGCATTGTCGGCCTGGTCCCCACTACAATGATCAGGTTGCACGTGAGGACCATGTACTTCTGGAAATATTTCACTCTCAACGTACTGCTCTACAACTAGGTTATTTGGCTCGTTGAAAGTGTTGCTCCATTGATTTAAACAAAGTATTTAGACATTAAATTTATGGACGAAAACAAACATATTGAAAGGTTAACATTTTACCTTATCAGGCATTCGAAATCTTGGGACATGTCCCAAGCTTCTACGATGTTCAACTATGGCTTGATAGATGGAACGGAAAGCGATCTCTCTATCTTCCTCTGTGGTTTGTCTTCCAAAGTCATCACCCTACATTACCTATGATTGTGTATTTTTAATGCTATTTGATGGGATTACAAAAATGTTTGAAGGCGATACAATTAATTATAAGATGTTTAGCTACTTACAATTCTTGCGGCTAATTTCAAGTAGCCACCCTGGCCTAGCTTGTGATGGCTTTTTTTTTCAATGCTAACTTTGGTTGCCTTCGAGGTGTCAGGAAACCTATCATCAAAATCTTGAAGTCAGATATGATGTAGCACACTTTTATTTTATACATAGAGAAAATTAAATCTATTGAATTAAAGTTGTAATTTACCTTGTGGGTCCAGTTAGCATTTTTCCTTCTTTCTTGGCCTTTTTCTCTTTTTCGTCATCGCTGAGTGCTCTCCACTCCCTTTTTGGAACTGTGACAGGACGCTCGTATCTAGAGTTAATTTTCAATTGCATCCTATAGGTGTCCCTGGTATATTTCAGATATTTTCCAACTACCCAAGCGACTGTTGTTCTATCAAATGTGCCCACCCCAAAAAGGGATTCTAGATAATCTAGAAGTTCTTTTTTTCAGGTTGGAATTCTGGGAATTCCACCTTGTGCATATGGTTGGGCCAAAAATTACCAACGCCTTTCTCTCCAAAAACCTGTAGAACTCATTGTTTCCTACAAAAAAAAAAGATATTATCATTAATTAAAAAATAAAAATCATGATAAAATATGTTTTAGATAGAGTACATGAAATAGTTAAAATATTAAAAATTACCTGGGAGTTGTACGTGATTTATAGGAACACCTTCATCGTTCACCAAAAACGTGCCATCAATGGTCCCCGTGGAGGTGACATGTGTAGCTCCAGGAAATGCAATAATATAGTTGGCCATACCAGCCTCATCATTGCCAACACGTTCAATGGTTGGTTGGGTGTCTTCTTGGGCAGGGCGTGTTTCTTGGGTGCCACTTAAAGGCGTAGAAGGTGTACAAGAGGGTTCCTAGGCGATATCTTTCCTTTGTGTCCCACTACCACCAACACCGGGGGAAGCAGGTGTCAGATAATGCTACATACAAAAGAATTTTTTTGTTAGTTTAGTTAATGTAAAAATTAAAAATCAAACTATCACAATTGATCTTATGCAGAACAAAAAAAATATCCTTTTGATTTTTTATTATTACTATATATGTTTCTAGCTGGGTCATAAGTTGTCTTATCCTCATTCCTAATTCAAGTGTTTGAGGCGTAACGTCTACCAAACGCTCAAGTTCCAACTTTGATTTTCGCGCCTTTTTTTGCAGCAACAACAATGGACATGGGGATGAAGAAAAATCTTCCTTGTTGAGAGAATCATCAAGCACACCATGGGCAAGCGTCTGCATATTTGAGAAAAATTAACATTATTTCAATTATGTAAATAACTAAAATACCTGAAGATAGAGCAAGGCTGGCACTTTACATGTTCTTTGGCTGGCCGCTTTCCGCGATCATCTTGTCCTGGGGTTATTTCTGTACTGCCACGATCAGTCTGCCACATTGCAATAAAATTAGAAATGTGAAAACTTAAAAACAATATCTAACTTGAAAACAAAAAATGAAAACTGAAATAATTTCTAAATTTACCTTTCTAATACATAAATTTTGTGCATTAAAGAGGCCCTGGAGTGGTTGAGTATAATTAAAAGTAATGGCTGTAAGCCAAATTTTTATACTTACACCTTGCTAGTAGACAATTTCTGCAAAATAGGTAGATTAGATGAGGCTAAAGAAATTTTTAGTGAATATTTAATGAGCGAAATAAATCTAACTGTAGTGACCTATAATCCATTGGTCAATGGATATTGCAAGGGAGGGAAATTGGATGAACATTTCCTTCTCCTCGAAGAAATGAATGAGAATGACTGCATGCCTGACATAATTACATACAATACCATAATTTATGGGCTAATAAAAGAGAACAAGATCTTAGAGGCTTTTAAGTTGCATGATCAAATGGCAGAGAAGGGCTATGAACTATATATGAAGACAACACTTTATTATCTGTGGTGCCCTTGCCAGATCCTTATAACGAGTGGTCGCATTACTTGTGGGATGATTAACTTTCCTAGTCAGTAGTCGGCTCAAGGTGATCTTGGGTTGTGTGTTTTTAAAACTATGGTTACACCTGGGCCTCCAAAATTTTATTACATCATAATATATCAAATCTATGTTGGATAAAACTACACTGAATCAACTATCAATGTGGAGGCATGTAAACTTACATGAACCAACAGTCACTAAAGTGCATGATGGAGGGCCATTTTGGATAGCTAGGCAACTTCTTCAGAAGGACTTACCTCTTGATTTGAACTGTGAGGAGAATGGGCTTCTCATAATAAATAGTGAAATTATATTATTCAATGGTGATAAAAAACAATTGTTGAGTTTTCTTACTCAAATTTGTAATGCAATTGTTAAGTGCAAAGGTTCAGGAGTGGCAGTGAAGTGCTTGAATTCAGTTGAACTTATTTTACTTGAATTTTTATCCTTAGATGCTTTTAGTGCATGTTTGGATGATTTGGTTCTTGCTCGTTGTGATTCTCAAAGAAATATATTTATGAATGAGCTAGGAAATGATAGTGGAAATGCAAGATCTGCTAAGAAAGTGGTTCAATGCCTTGCCTTCTTAGGGCTTGAAATGTTTCAAGGGAGGAAAACTTTTCCTAGAGATTAGCTTAAATAGATTTGCATGATAAGGATTTTGTTTTGATTAATGGTCCTCCAAGTGTCCACAAACATTCATTACATGGATTATAATAATATGTACATCTGGGCTCTACAATGATTATTAACCTTCTAATATGGTCGCCACTTGGTGCAGATTTTGATCGGGATTCCATTCATGTTTTTTATATTCAATACTTAGGATCTCGAGCTGAGATTTCTCAGCTTCTAAGTGTGGATCAACAAATGTTTAGTTCCCATTTTGGAGAGGCAAGAATAGCACTAAGTGTTGATACTTGATACATTATTGTATGCTAATATTTTATCCATTCACATGATGTAGAATCATACCATCGGGGTTGGAACAAAGACCTTGGGCTTTGGAGGCATGTCACTCATGCTACCCCTCCTAAGTTGTGATGGATTATATGAATATCTTACGATTACTACGTCTTCCCATTGGTATTAGTTGTCTTCTTGATGTATATTATGACATATCCACATTGCATTTGATCATGGTTATGATCATTTTCATGACATGGACCTGCTGTGTACTTTTTTCATGGCCATGGTCTTGCATATTATTACATGGATCCACAGTGTATTATGTTGGTAGCCATGCTTTTTTTTCTCTTCTAAGAATCGATATGCCTATCTAGTTGTTGACAATCGATTGCAAGTACTCACTAGTTCCTTGATATTTATCTCTTTCCTTGGAATTCCTCATAACTTATGTTTATTAGACTGTGTTTTGACCATTGCTTCCTCTTCTTACCTCACACATTAGGGGGTGTTGTTACAACTCTATTTTCCACCCTTGAATCTCACTAAGGACAGATGCAACAATTACACATGCCAATACCAGCCAACTGCCACAAATATCATAAAGACCAATCATCATTCTCTTAACTACTACAGTGTTTAAACTCTGCAAGGTCAATTCATACAATGTTTCTAAGAACAAGTGTACATAGACCAATTCAACTCAATCACTAGGACCAATCCACATACCAAACCTGGTCTAAAACATTATAACAAGCATATAACAAAAGTGATAGGAGAATATGACTTGGTTACTACATTGATCCACCTTGGGTGTAAAACTGACATGAAGAAAAAAAGAGAAATAGTAGGGGAAATCTGGCCACTTTTGTTAGATTTGAGTCCCTATGGGAGTTAAGACAATACATTGCTCTTACCAACCTGGTTAACTTCTCATGGTTGGAAGTCTTATATTCAAAAAATGTAGTTTGAATATTTGATGATAGATATGTATTCAAAACCTTGAGAATTTCCTTCAAACATTATAAAGAAGGATTTCCTCAAGATATGATTTTATTGTGCTACATTTGAAAGGTGTCGTGTAGGAATTGTGGCACAACATGCATTTGGACATCTAAGAAGCAACCATTTTTATGCAGTCTACTAATTCCTCTTCTTGTCACTTTGTTCCTGGACTTATTCTGTGATTATATTGACTTAATTTCATGTGCCATGACATCTTTAAAATATAGCGAGTGTTACACTAGTGCATTTGGTCAAAATTCCGACACTTTTGACGTATTGTTGGAAATTTCCCCAAATTTTATCAATTTTTCAAATACCACCGGTTATCACTCAGATTTTCCTTGAAGTTGTTGGAAAGAGGAAAGGGGTCTGAGGTAACCACAAACCAATATTTTAGGTACAAAATCTAGCCAATCTGTACCCAGAGAGGGCTCTCTCTGTAAAATTTAGCTTTGTTTTAGAAGATATTAGGCTAGTTATAAATTCCAAGGGTTTTGTTTGAATTTGGGTGGTGGAATTCAATAGCTGTGGGAAAGATTGAGTAGTTTAGTCCATTGGGCTATGGAGTCAAAAATATGGCTTCACTGGATTAAGTTTCTAGACAAAAGATGGTTTTACAGGGCAAGATAATCAAACAGAGAACAATTTTAGATTTAAAGTGAATGGAATGGATTTAAAATGGATGAAAGGCAATTAAGAATCTTTCAACACATTCATAAGAGGGAAAATTGAGTGATTATTAACAAAGAGAAATTAAGAATTCTTTATTAAAAAACCAAAATGTTTAAACTAGAAAAATAGGAGCAATTAAGAATTCACTGTTTAAAACCAGTTTAGAAGAAAACATTTAGAATAACAATGATTGAAATCAGATTACACTTAAGTACCTTCTGATTTATTCCTTTTCATTAGTCATTCAGAAATGAAACACAATGATATAATAAACAGATATAAAGACTTTAAAACACAAGGGAAAGATGACTTATTGATCCGTAGTCTGACACCTGAATCCTGTAAAAAGTCTTTCGCTTCAATTCATCATCCAGCTTGGCCACAAAAATTTCTCCAATAGCACTTTATTCCAAATAGTCAATGTTACAGCAGAGTCTAAAAAATCCACCCTCAATACTCCGATTAAGGGAGTATTTATACAAAAAGTTACAAAAAATATCTCATAACAACTTGAGATATTATCTAGATGACTCATAAGTAAATTACAATAAAATAGAGACAGATGGTCTCGTAGATAAGAAAGAATGAAAACTGATGTTGTGATGTTTCCTTCTTTTGAGAATGTGCTGGAGGCAGGCCCTATGCTTTGGCTCATTGCTGTCCTTTTCAGTAACTTTGTGCTGGCTGGTCCGTTTAACTGATACTCTTTGACTGCTCTGCTACACTTTGACCTTTATTCATCTTTTATCCTTTTTTATCCTGACTAACTGTAGTATATGATCAAAAATTTAGGTAAGGATAATTTTTACAAAAGTTGTAACAGTTCTTCCCACCATTTATCTTCCGGAATCCTGGTTCTTTGCAGCTTTCTGAGAGTTTCATCAGTCTCTGTATACCTAAAGAAAGTAGGTTGAGCAGGGAACAGATGCTTTACTTCATGCTCAAGATAAAACAAATTTTCCAGTCTATTATGAAGATCTTTTCCTGTAGTCAATGCTGCTGTTGATGAACTAGTTGAGGCATTGGCCTGAGTGTCAGCATAATTGTCCAATTTTTTAACATAACTTTCCAGGTCCATCAATTTATCCTCTGAAATGAAAGGACTGGGCAATCCTTTATTCAATAAAATGTCAAATCTTGTTCTGAAGGCAGTGATTTCTTCTTGCATGTCTGAGCATCTTCGTTCTAAATTATGCATCAGAGTTATTTTGGTAAAAACTCTCTTTATTTCCAAAATTGTGCATGTCCTGTCTTGAATGCCAAATTCTTCAAGTTGCTGCTTGGTCTGAGTATTTAGAAAATGTATGAGTTCATTGGCTTCATCAGGCCTGTTCCCCAATTCTTCCCTTGCTGATAGGACTTCTTCTATAGCCAATTTGACTAAATCATTTTGTTCCTGCATTATTTGAATTGAGGGCTAGACATCTTTTAATGATTGGATGATATTGTCCCAAAGAATTTCATTTATTTCCCTTAAAGGCTTCTCCAATGTGAGATCCTTTTCCAATGCTTTGACTGTTTTTTCTAATTTGTTCACTTCTTTGATTTATCAGCAACACTCATTTTTGAAAGATCATATTTGTGTTCTCGAGTGGCCAATTGTTCCTTTGTTCTGTGGAGCTCTATGACCTGAAGTTTCATTTCTTCCATTGAATTTGTTAATTCATCAGTGTTCAAATTTGCAGTGTTGCCCTGTGACAATTCTGCTGGTTGACCTGTTGTTGCTATACCTGTCACTACTCCTGCTATAGATACTGGAATATTTGTCTGCTTATCTTTAAATGCATTCTCAAGCTCTTTTTCAGTTGCATAAAGTTGCTCATTTAATTTTAAGATAAAATCCATTAGTTCTTCCTCAGAATTTTGTTTGATGATTTCTGCAGTCTGTGGATGTCTTGAAGCTGGTAATTTCAGTTGTTTTCTCAGAGCTGCAATATCATCATCTTTTCTCTTGACCAAAGCTTCAATACCTTTCACATCTTTAGGATTATGACCCAAACCAATAATTATTTCCTCCAAAGTTTTGATTCTATTATCCTTAGCCTGGGAGGAGGCTTTTTCAAGCTGCAATTGTGTATTAGTGTTATCTAAAGAATCCTGCAACTTATGGGCCATCATTGATTTATCCGTCAGAGTAGAATAAATCATCTCACCTGTTTTCTTGTATAGCTCAATTTGATCTAAAGGATGGATATCCTTTGCTAAGACTTCAAAATTAGTCCTAATGTAATATGCAGCTGTCTGAGGCTGCTGCATCTTGGGCTTGAAGTGACTCATTAACATTTTACCCTGTTGGATGTCATAGGCTGACATCAATCTTTCTTGATTTTTCGGAGCCATCTTCAAATATTGGTTGTACACTTGAAGTGTAAGTGGATCGTTCCTGGTCTTTATATTGATGAATGTTCTTTTGATGTCCCATGCATATTTTACTGGAGGTTTGAAAGAAGATATCTCTGCACTTTTTTGCCTCTGTAGTTCCTTTCTTTGAAAATTAGTAGATGTCCCACTACCTGTACCTGTTTGCTGATTGTCTTCTCTTCCCTGGCTATCAGGGATTTCCTGAACTGATTCAACTTATGGAAGAGGAGTTAATTTCTGCCTTTTAACACCTTGTTGTTCAGAGGAGCCACCAATAGGAGTAGCTGATTCAACCTCTCTTTTTGCCCTTTTCTACATTCAGAGGAGTTTGTAAAATTGAAATTTCTGGCTCATTGATCTGAATAGCAGGAATCTGTACTTTCTCCTATCCTTTAGAAGTCTGAGGATGTTCTATCATTGTGAATTTCTCAATTACTTGTATATCAGGCTCCTTTTCTTTTCCTTTAGATTCTACGGCCACTGTACTAATCTCCTGGAAATTTCGTTGTGAAGTCTCGGCTGAAGAAGATCCTAGTATCTCCACCTGTCCAAAAGAGTCTAGGTCAAGTATCTTTTCAAGATCTTTCATCACATTTTCAACATTGACCTGCTCACTATCTTTTTCAATCAATGTCCCTTCCACCCATTCATCCATATTGGCATATTGTTCTATTTCTGGGATTCTTTGATGGATGTATGGTGATAGTTTATTTTTCATTCTTCTATCACAGATAAAGTTTTTTGGATCATAAGGCGCCCAGTAGAAACTTTTTTGTAGTATGAGATAGTCTTCTAAAATTCTTTCGGCTTCCTTTCCAGCTTCCCTAGAGTTACAAATAAAGGGACCTAATTGGCTTTTGATCCTGAGTTGAGCCTTTTTCTTTTCATTGCAGAAATGAACTATATCTGAATTAATCATCTGCCTAAAATACTCTAATGCAAAGAGTCTCATTGGGACATATTTTGGAAATTTAAATGGGCATAACTCACATCCATATATTCTGATCTCTGTGTGGTTTTGATATAGGTACCAATCACCTATCTTGTACTGCTTTGAGAGCTGAAGGATTTTCTTGATGTCATTATTTACCCTAGGAGGAGAAACTCCTGTCAGCAAGGTGGTTGCAGGATGTACAAAAAGGTCAACAAACTCATTATAAGAATAAGGAGAATCAGGGGAATTGTGAGTAATGGCAGAACAAAAAATGACTGACCTAGGATTCCCTTTGGCATCAAGTTTCTTAACATAAAAAGGGAAATTCTCTGATTGAAAGTAAATCATGAGGTGATATATGACAGAAGAATACTTGAATACTCTCTCATTCCCTAATCTCATGAACTGATCATGGATTTTGTCAACAATATAAGATGAAAAATCGTACTTGACAGCAGGAGGCTGTCCAGGGGTAAAAATAGATAACAATACTAGGGTTAATTGATCAACATACTCACTAGTATTGAAACCCATTATGAAAGATATCATGTTTAGGATAAGTCTACCTTCCTCAGTGAAAAAAGTATACCCATAAGGGGGAGGGCCTTTGGGCTGATGCTCAGGTAACATGAAGGTTTGGCACAGGCGGTTTAACTCTTCATGGGATAGATTGGTAGATTTCTCAAGTAATTCAGCCATGGACAGGGGGGTGAGGGCTTGACCAGGTTGGAATTGTAGCATTTCATTTATGGACTGAGCAGTTATTGGGAAAAGGACACTTTGACTTGGGGATAAAACTGCTCGTTGGTCAAGATCATAGTTTGCATGGCAGAAATGGATTAACTCAGGAAAAATATGGACTGAGGGGAGAAGGTACATGGGAAGATTAGTTTCCCAAATTCCAAAGATGTTAGAACCATTCAAATAATTGTCTCTGCAGTAGTAAAAAATTTGAAGAGGATTCTCACTCAGAAGCAGGTCTTTAATTTGAAAATCCATATCGGCTAAAGGAAAATAATCCAAGTCCTTGTGAGGGGCATTGAGGGGCATGACATTCAGAGCTACAGGAACTTCCATTTCTGGTTCTTGTGGATTCAGAAATGGGAATTCGGGGTTTTTGTGGAAAATGGGTACAATTACAGGTTTTGGGGATGCAATTGCAGTTCTGGGAATTAAAACAGATCAAATTGAAGTTCTTTTCAGACCTTAGTGTGGAATTAAAACCAGAATCAGGATTTCTTTCAGAGTTTAATGGGAAATCAGAGTAAATACCTGTTTGCGGGAAATGAATAGCGATTAAACAGGTACACGCTATGGAGACTGAACTCTGAATTACTTGTCGGCAATTGTTTTCAGCAAGGTAACGGTTGGCAGCTTCGACAATCGATTTTTGAAATTTGTTGCATGGGAGACTGGTTAGCGCACGAAATAATGAAAATGACTTGGGCGTATTTGTTTTATTTACAAAGTCAAAAGGGTGGTGGGTTTTGATTGATGACGTCAGCATGTACGATGGATGAGTCACGGGGGAAAGGCGGTAAATGGTTTCTATCGCACCGCTTTTGGGGAAAGGTGGTTTTGGGCGGAATGGCAGCGATTCCATATGATGACTGACGCGTGGCAGAGCACTGTTCATAAAACCGCTTGGCCATCGCGCGTTATCGTTCGGACGTGGATGGCTAGCGATATTGATAATAGCCGTAGATCTTGTATCAGCCGATCGGACAATTGTCGTGACATGGAAATGACGGGAATTTAACAGGTGGGCCCGACACAATTATTTGTTAATTAATCTCATTGGGGGCGTTTTCATTGGTGGAATTAGGCTATTAATTAAACGTGAGGATTAATTAATTCCTTTTTAAAACGCGGACTAGTGATCGGGAGGGAGTCGAGCAAGGGGAAAATATATATAGAGATGGGTTATTTCGAAGTTTGATTAAAATTAAACTTCGGATTTATTTTTTCGTTTTAAACACATATAACATATGTTTAAAGGTTTTTTTCATATATTTTTTATTATATGGTAATTAAACCAAAGCGATTTTCTTACCATAGGGGCGGGAATAATATAAAGATATATTTTAGTCAAAGGGAGTATATTGGGGGGTTTTTATTTAAACATGTGGGGATAAATACTTTGACTAAAATTATAATAATTGGGTTTTTGGGTATCTTATAAAGAAGGAGTTATATATATAGGATAAGGTCATTCTTATAGGGATTTAAATAATAAATTAGAAATTAATATGGAAATGAACTAAAGCGCTAAGTATAAAACATTAGAATAATGTATTTAACTTATGCTTTGCATGAAAATGTTTTTATGGAATATTGCATGATTTTCCTAAGTAAAATGGGATTTTTCTTAGGAAAATATTTTTTTAGAAATGAATGAGTGTGATAATGAATGATTTTAAGTACTTAGGTTTTTCCAATCATTGGGCTGAGGGTCCGGTCCCTCCAAAAGTCAAGGAAATGCCTTGAGCCCATTTAATTGTCAAATACCTTAATACTTAAGGGCAATTAGTGAAATGTTTAGGGAAAAATGAGAAGGGAAGTTAATAATTTGACTTTGCCTTGCTTGCAATGCTTCCAATGTATTTTCTGCCTTTGCACTTGTGATGAAAGTTAAAATTTTAACCATCTAAAGCCATCATTCATCACATGTAATTCAACAACATCATCTACCTACCCTACCATTGTTTCTTCTTTATTAGGGTGCACTTAGACTGGAAAACCCTCATCAAACTTTTCTTTTACATATGAAAATCTACCTAGTTCTAACCTTATTACATCCAAGGGCTCAGATTAAACTGTTGAGCTCCTTTTATTTACTCTACCTATCTACTTATCTGCCAAGATTAAATAGTTTGGTCAGATTTTATTCTCCATCTCTAAAACATGAAATTGAAATATGAACTAGCCAAGCTTAAACAATTTGACTGTTCATAAATTGTGGCATAGAATACAAGTTGCACACAATTTGTTTATTACATCAGAGAAAAAAGTAGTGGCATTTAGACCTGCACACTTTCCTTGGCCTTTCTTTTGGTGGGGTTCATTTCTTTCACTTTTTTGGCCAATTTTTATTCTTTTCACCCTTTGATTTTTCTTTTAGGGTATACCCTCTTTACATTTTTTAAATTTTTTTGATTTTTTAAGAATATGGAAAACCTTTGCAACAAGAAAAGGTATGAACATATTACATAGTTCATCAAGTCAATCATGAAATATGACTCCTATTGGTATAGGAGTCTAACACCACCAACAACTGTCGCTATCCCGACGTTTAGGGACATCGTCGCTATTTCGACATTTATGAACGTCATCAGAATACCGACATTTTGGGACACAACGTCGGAAATGCGACGTTCCTAAAATATGCATCGGTATTGTGACGATTTTAGGACAACTGACGGTATTGCAATGGGTGGAGGGCAACCGTCGGCGTTGCGACATGTTCACCTAATGTCGTAAACATTGTTATTTTCCATCCGATTTTAAATAGAGAGTTTAAATAGTTTATATTTTAAATAGAGAGTTTAAATTATGTGATGAAATAAAATTTTATTTATTTATTATTATTTTTTTTAACAGTGAAATGTTGATAGTTTTTTAAATAAAAATGTTTAATAATAAACCATTATATTTTTATTTAGATATTTTCCCAATATTATGAATGGTGTCAATGATTTTTTTTCGTATTTTAAAATATTTTGAAGTAGTTACATTAAAGAGATGTTCTGGTTTCCATGGATGACGACTCCAAATGCTTCATGTAATGAAATGCGGATTTATTGAGAGTGTTTAACATTTTAGTTGTCTTTTCCTTTTGGATCATTAACAGGTAGGGAGACTGAGATTATGTAGATCAGGAGCGCTAGGTTTATTTTGTAATGTTGTTTTTTATTTTATTTTATATTTATTAATTTTTATAGGATTATAATAATGTATTTGTTATTTGTTTACTAGGGTGATTTAATTGACAATTATTATGTCATATATTACTATGTTAGCTAGGTCAAGCTAACAAAAATAATAATATATTTGTTATATTTAATTGTTATTAATTTCTCTTGAACTTATAACATGTTTAATCTTAAAAATGAATATAAAAAAAATTATTAAAAAATTTAATGAATGAATAAATTAGAAGTTTTATTATAACTTTTTCAAAATATAATGTCCTGTGTATTGAAGAATATTTACCATTTTTTCATTACAATATTTGTATTGTGATTACCCCACAAATCGTAGCCCAGTGTGGGCCCTCCCCACCTACTTTGACATGGTGACATATCACACTTTCAAGAGTTGTGATTCATGAATGTCACTCGTGTAGTACCGATAGACGTGCGCGTCACCTTGGCAATTTACTTCAACATGAAATTTTGCCTTCAACGTTACTTAATTTTTGTACCACGCGCCAATATAAGCTTGCACATAACCATGTCATCGTTGATGGTGAAGAATTTGTATCATAATTGTAATATGATGGATCTCATTCATTGTCATGAAAACACCCCTAATAACTTCATCGAGGAAGCAACCACCATGGAAACCTTGTGCAACAAGAGCATTGGCACGTAGCACAATATACATCGCAACTCCAAGTATAGTGAAACACCCTTAAATCATGCATAGTGTGCCCGAATAATGGTAATGTGATCTCCCTTACTCTTAGCAATATTATGCATTCCAATACTTTCGTGTGCTTTAATTATGGCCATGGCCATGACCATGAAAAGTTATTTAAGATCAACATCCATTTTATAAGCTAGATCAGCATATCATAATTCAGAAACACGTTCGAGTGGGTTGGGTAGGGTTTGATTGGGTCGTGTCATGTGAGGTCGCACAAGGAAATGCGTTCAGGCGGGTCGGGTTGGGTCGTGTCGTGTGAGGGCGCCCAAGGAAACGCGTTCGAGCGGGCCGGGTTGGGTCGGGTCGAGTCGTGTGAGGGCGCTCAGGAAAACGCATTCGGGCGGGTTTGCTCGGGTCGTGTCGTGTGAGGGCACCCGAGGAAACGTGTTCGGGCGGGTCGGGTCGGGTCAGGTCGTGTGAGGGCGCCCAAGGAAATGCGTTCGATCAGGCCAGGTCGGTTTGGGTCGGGTCGTATGAGGGTGCACAAGGAAACACGTTTGTCGTGGGTCAGGGAGGGTCGAGTTGAGTTGTGTGAGGGTGCCCAGGGAAATGCGTTCGGGCAGGTCGGGTCGCGTCGGGTCATTTAAGGGCGCCTAGGGAAACACGTTCAGTTGGGTCGGGTCATGTGAGGGTGGTCGTATAAAAAATGCTAAGTTGTGATCGCATGTGTGCCTTGTACTACACGTTTGTGCAATTTTTTTTTCATTTTGATCTCCGTCGTGCCTTCGTTCGGGCAGGTCGGGTCGTGCCGTGTGAGGGCGCGATAGGAAACACATTTGGGTCGAATCATGTGAGGGAGGTTGTATAAAAAATGGCAATTTATTACAACAAAAATCAGAATATGACAGACTCAAGGGTTTCCTTGGGCGCCCTGACACGGCACCACCCGACCCGACCCGCTTGAACTCATTTCCCTCGACGCCCTCACACAACCTAACCCGCCCATAGCACAATATACATCGCAACTCCAAGTAGAGTGAAACACCCTTAAATCATGCATAGTGTGCTCGAATAATGGTAATGTGATCTCCCTTAGTCTCAACAATATTATGCATTCCAATACTTTCATGTGCTTTATTACGGCCATGACCATGCAAAGTTATTTAAGATCAACATCCCTTTTATAAGCTAGATCAGCATATCATAATTCGGAAACACGTTCGAGCGGGTCGAGTAGGGTTCGATCGGGTCGTGTCATGTGAGGCCGCACAAGGAAATGCGTTCAGGCTGGTCGGGTCGGGTCGTGTCATGTGAGGGCGCCCAAGGAAACGCGTTCGAGCGGGTCGGGTTGGGTCGGGTCGAGTCGTGTGAGGGCGCTCAGGGAAATGCATTTGGGCGGGTTTTCTCGGGTCGTGTCGTGTGAGGGTGCCCGAGGAAATGAGTTCGGGCGGGTCGGGTCGGGTCAAGTCATGTGAGGGCGCCTAGGAAAACGCGTTTGATCAGACCCAGTCAGTTCAGGTTGGGTCGTGTGAGGGTGCACAAGGAAACGCGTTTGCCGCGGGTCGGGGAGGGTCGGGTCGGGTTGTGTGAGGGCACCCAAGGAAATGCGTTCGAGTGGGTCGGGTCGTGTCGGGTCGTTTGAGGGCGCCTAGGGAAACGTTTTCGGGTGGGTCGGGTCATGTGAGGGTGGTCATATAAAAAATGCTAAGTTTTGATCGCCTATGTGCCTTGTACTACACATTTGTGCGATCTGTTTTAGGTTTTGATCTCTGTCGTGTCTTCGTTCATGCGGGCCGGGTCATGCCGTGTGAGGGCGTGATAGGAAACACATTCGGTTCGAATCGTGTGAGGGAGGTCGTATCAAAAATGGCAATTTATTACAACAAAAATTGGAATATGAATGACTCAAGGGTTTCCTTGGGCGCCGTCACACGGCACGACCTGACCCAACCCCACCCGCCCGAACTCATTTCCCTCGGTGCCCTCACACAACCTGACCCGCCCGAACGCGTTTCCTAGGGCACCCTGACACATTCACAAAGACCGTTCACAAAATGTCAGAATAAAGACACGGATAGAAAATGTCAGAAGCGCGACATAGGCTATTGAGATCGTCGGAATAGCCACAATATGAAAATACCATTTACAAAATGTCAGAATGGTGATGATATGAGGCTTGTTACAGATTTAATATATTATTTCATATATTAGTGTAGTAATTTTGTTAATTAATATATATATATATATATAAGAAGAAAAATAAAACAAATTAACTAATTAAATAAGAATATATATATATATATATATATATATATATATATATATATATATATATATATATATATATATATATATATATATATATATATATATATATTATCACAATTAATTAAATAATTAATTAATTACTTAATTAAATAAAACTAGCCGTTATTATTCGATTTTAATTTTCAAAGTCAAACTAGCCATTATCCTAACGGCTAGTTTAGCCATAAAATATTCCAAGCTATTAGATCTAGATCTTGGTTAGTAATATTTTACTATGCACCATTATCAAGGATAACTCAATATTTTGTTATAAATAAGATCAGGGGTTTCCATTCAGTATCTACCTTTGATCCTTTTATCATGGTCGAACTTTGATCACTTTTATTTTCTTTTTGCTTATTGAGCTCCCATTGACTTCAACACGTCTTGGGTTTTCTACACCATTGAGAGAGATAATTGCTAAATATTTTTTTTATTTTATTTATAGGATAATTTGCATCAATGGAAGAAAACATTAGAGGTGGAAAAAGAATTGAAAAGGGTGAAAGGGGTGATGGTAGAGTTTATTGCCCTTGCAAAAAATGTTGTATGAGAAATAATGTTAGAGTTTTAATAGCGACATCAACAATGCATTGTAGGAAATATGGGCACATTGATGGTGGATCAAATGACTATCGTCCCGTGGTAATTAATTATCTACCTTCATTATCTATCTTCATTTTGATTATATCGTAAAATTTTATATTATTTTAATATTTGTTATATATGCACTAATGTTTAATGATTGTTTTTAATTTTCATAAAGGCACATTTCCCCCCCAACTTATTGCAGAACCAACTTCCACAGCTAAATAGTAGTAGATTAGATGATGTTGCACCAGTACAAGAGAATATTGCAAAAAATATTAGTATTAGAAATGATATTGTACAAGGTGAAGAACATGAAGTGAATGATGAAGATGATTTTAATGATCCCATGGAGGTAGATCATGATGACAATAATGAGATAGTTCACATTAACGATGGGACAAATCAAATTCTCCAAGACTTGTATGGGAGTCAGATGATGATGGTAGAGATAGTGACAATATTTATGATGTACCTCTGATTGAAACGTCAAATGAATGACTTTTTGAACACTCAAATGCAACTCTTCTCTGTGCTACATTGTTGCTGGTGAACTTAAAGGTTATGAATAAGTTGTCGAATAGATGTATGACACAGATCCTAAGGTATGAAATATGTATATATGATCACATATATGTAAATGACGTTGATTATTTTCCCCTTTTTTAGTTGTAATAAATGTGTAAAATAATAATTCAATACTTATATATGATTAATAAACGTTACATTAACTAGTTTTTGTTTATGTTGTAGATTTTTGGGTGAATTTTTGTTACCATTGCCAAAGACTTTACCTCAAACATATCGAGATATATGTGCTATTATGAAATACTTTGGAATGAAATATATCACTATATATGCATGTCCTAAAGATGATATTATATATTACGGACAACATGCGTCGAAAAAAGAATGTCCAAAATTTGGTACCAGTAGATATCGAACAGATCAACTAAAAAAAAAGGTGCCTCAAAAGGTTCTTCATCATATTCCCATAATTCCAAATTTGCAGCGAATGCTCAGGTGTAAGAGCATAGCACAGTTTATGGATTACCATTCAAAGAATAGAAGTGGAGATGGTGTTCTTCGAATTCCTGGAGATGGTTATGCATTTAGGGAAATCGAGGAAAAATATGTAGATTTTAAAAATGAACCTCGTAATGTCAGGCTTTCAGTAGCAGCTGATGGTGTTAATCCATTCAGAGAGCTTAGATCTACTTACTCAGTGTGGCCTATTTTCATTATCAACAATAACATTCCTCCTTGGATGTCAATAAAGAGGGAGCACATAATGTTGACTATGATTATTCCAGGTATTTGATACATTATTTTTTCGAATGTAACATTTTCATTTCTCTCGTTGTTTGCATAATGTATTTTATTTATTTACTTAATTATATATACATATAACATGGTAGTAATTATGTATCGTAATTTTGAACAATTAGGTAAGTACCAGGTCAAAGATATGAATGTATATATTGAGCCTCTTATTGATGAGCTAATAAAGTTATGGCATGGCATCATTATGTATGACATCACTAAACCAATCAATAAAAAGAGATTTCAATGTCATGGAATGCTTGTATGGAAAATTCATGATGCCCAAGGACTAAAACATTTTTGTGGTATGTAATATTTTGTTACACTTTAATATAATATATAATTATTTAAATTATATATACCATATTTCATGTTTTAAAAATGATCTCATAGTATAATTATTATTGATCCATCTATTGTAGGTCTTCAAACAAAGGGTAGATTTGCATGTCCAATTTGTGGCCCTAAGATGAAGTATCGTCATTCGCTAGATTTAGGAAAGATGGTGTTTGATGAGTTTAGGCACTTCCTCTCTAGGAACTCCGTTGTAGTTACAAAAACTTCCAAAAAGTACCCTTTAAATTTTTGAGCCCCCGATGGGATTAAATCTAGAGTTAAGAACAGCTTAAGTCCGTATCTTTCAAAAGCCTTAGGTCACTAAGTCGCAGAATAGGTCATTTTCTCCAATGAGTGACCTAGCGACCTTGCGACCCATCAGGTCGCCAAGTCGTGAAGTCACATATCGCATTCAAAATTAAACAATCGCAACCCTGCGACCCTACAACCCCGTGACCCCTAGGTCGCAAGGTCGCAGGGTCGCAGGGTCGCACATATCGTCAACATGGCTTCGTTGCGACCTTGCGACCTCATTTATTTCCAGCACGCGTGACCTATTTTTATATAGAGGGGTTGCATAGGTCGCATTTCACCTACGTAACAGAGAACAAAAACACTTCTGACAAACCAACTGGAGCGTGATTTTCTCGGCTAAGTTGCCTGATCCTCATGCTGTTTCCTTCTTTTATATTTTTTTCCCTCTTCCCCCTCATTTAAGCCTATTAAAACTACAGACTACCCTCTATTGAGACCCACTTGGTAGAACTCACACTCCCTTATTAGTTTCCTAACTCTGTCTCATCCAGAAACCTATAGATGAAGCTAACCAGCCTCCCCTTTGTCAGTCTCTTCCTCAATGACTGTTTACCTTTAATGTGTCACTTTTCCTCCCTTTTCCCTCTATCGCTTTAAGTAAAAGAACGATAAAGGACCGCGTTGCCATGGAGAATCGTCTACCTAGCCCTAGTGCAGCCTGTGACCTTGCGACCTTGCGACCTCGGTCCCTGGTTGCTAAGTCGCCAAGTCACGTATTGCTTAAAAAATCGAACTATCATGACCTTGCGACTCAGCGACCCGACGACCCAGTTGCAAGTCGATAAGTTGCAAGGTCGCGTCTTCATGAAACTTTAAACAAGTGCGGCTCAACGACCTCGCGACCTAGTCGCAAGTCGCCAAGTCGCAAGGTTGCTTTTCTCTAAGGTTTTAAACTAGTGTGACTCAGCGACCCAGGGAAAAGGTCACTAGGTCACAGGTTCACCCCTTTTCTTGACCTTAGTTGGGCAAAGGTAAAATTATTTTAAGAATTTATTAACATGGAATTTGTCTTATCATGGGATTTTTTTATGAACATGCTAGGGAAATTTGAAGCAGAACTAGAGTGCATTTCCATCTCTTCAGCCTCAAGTGATATGGGGCCTCCGTTAGTTCACAGAAAAAACAAGAGTCTGGAGATATAAATCTCAGAAGATGAAATACCTATGTCTCCTCCCCCTATCTATGGAGATACTGCATGTATATTCAGCAAAGGAGAAAGCATGAATTGGTATCAAGTGTACCAAGAGTTCACAAAACCTGAGTTTCCAGAGGACCTCCCAGACCGACAGGTATATGTGCAAGTTAAGAGATCAAAGCTTCACTACGTAGGGGCCCACCCACCTATATTCCCATGTGCTGATATTATCGAATGGATCTTACAAGGGGTTGACCCCAGGTTCTGGGTGATTCAGGATCATGAGGGGAAAGCATTTGCTAATTCAAAGGGCCAGGATGTGGAATTCTATTACGCACTTCCAACATGAAAGCAGACATTCACAGAGGAATGGGCCACTACCCACGCAGTTCCCATGTTCGAAACTGTGAGAGGATGGTGGGAAGAACCAGAGAAGCTCAAGGTTAAGAAGGACCAGGAGTATCAAGTAGCAGGCCTCAGGAAGGTCTATAAGCTCGTAGCAGCTATTTTGTGTAGGATGTATGGCCGTCCCGATCACGTCCTGATGCCACCACTTTCAGCGGATCTTGGGTATCTCTTATGTAATTTGTTACCGTACATGAAACCCACTTCAATTAGGCCAACTTATTGATAGCAGACCTCAAAACAAACATATCTGTAGCACTAGCACCCGAGGAGGGGTACTCGTCAGAATTTTACATGGCCTCCTATCTATTGGATGTAGTTTGTGCCAGGTGCCATTTTGAGGGATGGGCTCACAATTGGGATCAAGAGCGCTCCTTCCCAATTCACAAGGAGTTGCAGGTATTCTAGGACTCAAAATATAAGCAGGATATAGAGCCGATCTCACATAGTTTCATCCATGCACTCTACGGGAAACTATTTGGTAAGGATACCCCATGCATGTCCTGGCTGGCCATGGAAACAGTAACTAAGGTGGCACATTGGTTTCCTTTTGTAGAAGGAAACTTCATCTGAGTCTTTGGTTCACTCAGGGCTCCCCATGCACTACCATGATTCGTCACTGACAGACTGTTACTTCAAGAAACATGTTTTCAGATGACATCCAAATTTTCGAAGGTTCTTACTAAAGGTAAGAAGAAGCCATGGCCCACATTACCACTCACTATTGGCTCTTATACAATCAAGGATTTCAAAGAATTAGAGGAGGAATCTGAGCAAATTAGAGGATTTTGTTTGCCGCCTTTGGATCACCGCATGTACAATCCTGAGAGGATAGTCCCTGCCCATTGCAAACGGGCCAAAATTAAATGGAGCTACCAACATATTGAATGCCCAGCTGAAGATGGGGTAAGAAACTGGTACAATAAGGACATGGAGATTGCTCCAAACGAATTTACCGATCAGGATGATCAGGATGATCAAACTTTGGAAGAGAGAATCCATGAATTAGGAGGAGCCTCGTCTTCCCAGGCCAAGAAGCCCCGAACTAACACAGGCCATAACTCTTCCGCCCAACGAAAAGAAAAGGAAGCAAAATCTCAACGAGAAGTTGAAGAGAGACCAAAAGAGGAGTTTAAACGCAAGAAACACCTAAAGGCAGAGCAAAGGAAGAAGCAGGTGGAAGACGCCCACAAAATAAAGGAAGAAGAGGAAGCGAAAGAAAAAGCTGAGCGTCAGCTTAAGACAAAACTAGATAGGGTGGAAGCTGAATGCAAAAGAAAAGAAGAAAAGGAAACAAAAGTAGAGGCTGAGTGTCAGCCTAAAATAGAACTAGATAAGGTGGAAGCTGAATGCAGACAAAAGGAGGAACAGGATAGAGCAGAGGCAGAGCGGCAGCTAGAAGAAGAAGCAGAGAAAAAGAGAAGGCAGGAAGAGGATAAAAGGTTGAAATAAAATTCTTCCAAAGACACCAAGGGCAGTAAGACACCTCCTCTAGTGACAAGGGTACAGACGGAGTTGCCAGCCATCAAAGTTCCTGCAACCAATACACATTTTTCACTCTTGGAACTGGGTACCTCCGAAGAGCAGGAGGAAGAAGTGTTCAATCTGAAGAGACTCACTTATGACCAGTTCACATACAAAATCAGGCAGGAAAAGAGGAGATTCTTAGCACAGAATCCTATCGCACCCTTCACAGCCACAACAGAAAAGGATATAGTCCTGGACACCAGGACCAATCTAGTAATGATAACATCAACTGGCACTGCTTTCACCGCAGCCACAGAAGATAACGTGAGTAGGATGAGTAGGGAAATTCTATCCCTACAGAATAGATTACAAGACTCTGAACAAAGGGCAGCTAGATCGAAGCAATAAAAAAGGGCACTAGGGGAAGAAGTCAAACAACTTCAAGATAGGGATACCCTTATTAATGAATTACCACTCACCGTTCAAAGAGAGTTGGTAACACTGGAAGCCACCATGAGGCAGGTATACGAGGAAATGCTTACAATAAATCAAACAGTTGCACCTCTACTGAGATCTCAAGCATAGACCAAGAAGATGAACGAGCAACTGAAATAATCCTCCACAACCTTGGATAGAATGCTAGAATGGGCAAACAGGTATCCGCAGGCTCCAAATAATTTTCCCAAAAAATATTGGATTCGCACTCAGAACGACAAATTCCAAATAAGCATGAAGGTGCAATCCAAGGAGAAGTTATTCAAAGATCTAGAGAAGGTAATGACTGCCTACGAACATTTAATCAGCGGCATTGACTCAATGGTTGCACTACACCACATTCCTTGTCTAGGTACACTGAGCGAAGAAAAGACATGGGAATAGGTGAACCGGGACATTCAGGCATTTTTGCAACCTATTAGACAAGTCGTCGCTACTCCTGATTTTCCAGCATCACAGGAGAATTTGGTTAAATTCATCGTGACACCAATCTGGATTTACACCAAGCTGGCTTCCTTATCTAACCAAGTCACGATCAAAAGAGAAACTCTGATCCCAAACACCTTAGAATGCCTGCACAGGTTAAGGGAAGATACTCCTCTGATCTCCCCAGTTGCTGCTGATTATCGAGCATGGCGGAATTTCCTTAAAGAGCAACAAGTAGATGTTCCCGACCTCGCAATCACTCACATGCTCCCATGATCAGGTCCCAAGTCACAGCCTACAGGAGGGGTCACAGGTCGCATCATCCACGATCAGGTCACAGGTCGCAGCCAAGCACAGGGTCGCATGTCGCTCTTTCCCTTTGAGTTGCAAAGCATGCCAACAGTCGAGAAGGCGAAAAGTCAAGGCACCCAAGGGTCAATTTTTTTCATATATATACTACCTTTGGGGACTTGTAAATGGATCTTTTTCTTTGGACTCCAAAGGAGATATGTCTAATATCTATTGATTAACTTATTTGTGTTTTCTGCTTATACTCTTCACGCATTTCAACTCACTAAATGTGTTAATGATGGTATGTCATTTACCTAGGAGATGTTTGTAACTTCAGTATTGACATCTATCTTATTCACGAAAATGCTCAATTAAGTATAGGATGTTCTTGCCAGACATAATTGTTTCTTCTATGGTTCGAACAAATTTTACAAACATAACCCTAATGACATGCTGCTAACAGCATCTCCTTCGGCTGCGTGTTTCTATTTATCTTGCTATTTGTAGTGTTTCATGCTCACTGACGATCATCGATATTTCACCTTGTATCATCTGATAATTGTATGTCTATAACTCTGCAGGGCTCATTCGTGTCCAAGAAAAGGAGTATTCAGCGGTAGTCAGACCCACACTACGGACATGATCCCTATCACAAATGCTTCAGAGTCTAATCAGGACTTTTTATCGGGGAGATCCCTTACTGTTGGCCGGAAAAATTTTCCCGTCAACAGAACTATAAGTATCGTACTACTGAAAAAAAAAAAAATTCAATGATAAAGAAGAAACTAGATTAAAACCATGAAGAATGACACTTTGGTTTTGGAATTTGGAATATAAAAGAATTAATAATCGTCAAGAAGCTGGTACGTAATTTGTCTATATATGTATATATATATATATATATATATATATATATATATATATATATATATATATATATATATATATATATATATATATATATATATATATATAAATTTTTTATGTAATGTTTGGAATTTTTGTTTTAACTAATGAATTTATTTTATTGTATTTTATAATTATTGTTCTAATTTATTTTATTCTTTGAGATCAAGGTCGTTGTCGCGATGAAGGTACTAATATTGTACTTCCACCTGGAATGAAATGTTATCCTTCTCAATTCATGAGGTTTCCCTACTATGAGGACCTAAAAATAGCTCATTTGTTTGATACAATGCATATCAGGAAGAACGTGACAGAAAATTTATGGCAAATCATATATGGTGCACATGATAGAGATAAAATTGACAAAATTTGTGCTAACATTGAGAAATCGAATCATGCAATGAAAAGTGTGATCAACAGATCAAATAACAATGGAGGTCAAAATTATAATAATATTCCATGGTTATTAACAGAACAAAAAAGCAATGATGTAAAAGAGGTCATTAGAAGAATAAAATTTCCAACAGGTTTTGCTTCAAACATAAATAATATCTTAACGAAGAAAGGTGACTTCAGTGGGGTGAAAACACATGATTGGCATACCTTTTTTAAGGTAATTTTTTTGGTATACATTTTTGTATGTTATTGCTTGAATACATCTTTTAAATTTTCCTTTTTTTCTGTTTAATTTGGAAACCAGTAACGATTCATTTTTTATTGCTATAGTATGTTCTACCTATATCTCTCCCAAATGACTTCGACAACAATGTCAAACAAGTTATATATGGTCTTAGTAAATACATGAGGTAAGTAGTTTTGATTTATACACAAAATATCATTACAATTTCTTTTTGTACTTAATGACATGATGTGTTAATGTTCTTGTAATGAAATATATATTATGTTTCATTGAAATAACCTTGCGTAATGATTTGTAGATGGTTGTCATTGAAATAAATCCATCAAGATGAAATAAAGTATTGGAAGAGAGAAATTCCTCGGCTAATGTGTGAAATGAAAAAGTATCTACCTCCAACAATTTTCAATGCAGAAGAACACTACTTGATACACCAAGTTGAGGAGATTGAAATGTGTGGACCAGTACACATAAGGTCAATGTGGATGGTGGAGAGGTACCTGAAATCCTTGAAGGCTTTGGTTATACAAAGAGCACGACCTGAGGGTTCTATGGTGGAGGTATATGTGGTATATGAATCCATGGTGTATATTATTCATTATCTTCCTATATTAGCTGTGCCAACTATGAATGCGGTGGTTTGCATTTGGGATGTAAACTCCATCAAAAAATTTGAAGTGGAGCACTTGTTGGGAAAAGGTAGAATGAAGAAAGTGAGAGGTAAAAGATTTATTATGTATAATACATATAATGTTTCACTTTTGTACATCATGTATATGATCATATTCATTTAAGTCTTATTCTTTCATCGTTTATTAATTAATATAATTTACCATGGTTATAAGTTATATCTAATATTGGTGAATTATTGTTTTTTTATTCAGGTGCTCAAGATTATGAGGCACTACTTTTATACATTGAAAACAATCTTGAGTGGATGAGTGAATGGATTGAAAGATGTAAAGCATGTAACGACGATAGGTTATCATGGAAACTACTGTCTAAATTGGTTAGAGAAGCGTATCGTAGTGGAGATGAAAACGTTACGGACAAGGAAATTGATTTAGCATATGGTTTGAAAGATAAAAAGGTAAGCAATTAATTCACCTATTTTATTCATTACTTATTTTATATTATATTTATAATGTGACAACAAGTTTGATTTTTTAGATAATTTTCGAGCTGTGTAAATTATATGATTAATTATTAATTGAGAATGCATATTTTTCATGTTTGGCATATTGCAGTTGAAACACCACAAGGCTATGTGGTGCAATGGTCGTAAATTTCACATTAAATAGTTGGATGATAACAAGAAAAATTCTGATAGTGGGATAACTGTAGTATTCCAGGTCACTAATGTTTCCTCCAGGAGTGACAGACATCCTCGAGAATATGAAAATAGATATTATGGGTTTTTAGATGATATAGTTGAGTGTGACTTTAATTCCTTCAAATTACTTTTGTTCGAAGTCAAATGGTATAGGCTACGAATGAATGTACGTGATGATGATAGAACTCTTATTCAACATGACAATGGATTTCCAATGGTTAAAACATTGCAGTTTGAAGTAGGAAAAGATCGCTATGTTTTTCCAAGCCAATGTGAACAAGTCTTTTACTCAGAGGTTCCAAGTGAGAACAAATGGTTATTTGCTATTAGATATGATCCAAGAGGAAGGCCAATAGAGTATACTGTAGAGGAAGAAGATGATATTGATCAAAAAGAATATGATGCAGTAGTAGATGAGCAGGAAGATGCATTGATAGACGAAGAAGATATAGAAGATGAACCAGGCATAGGAGACGAGGCAATAATTATTGATGATGATGTCGATGAGGATATTATTGAAAATGACATAATTGATGATGATGATGACGTGGTCAATCATTTCAACACAATTTCTGAATCAGATGTTGATCAGTTGGATGAAGATGAAGAAGATATAGAAGAAGAATATTGATACAGATGTTCTGTTCGAGTATGAGCTGGTATGTTATAACTTTATATTTTAATATGTAGGAATTATTGTCTTTAAATAATTTACTAATTTTATGGGTTTATTGCATGTTGTTTATTATTTCAAACCAATAAATAATGGCCTTACTATTGTACACGCTAAACTAAAATTATGTATTTATACAAACACATATTGAAAATTTTGTTTACGACCTTAATTAATTTTTGGTTTGTTCGTATTCTATTTCATAGATTGGGTATTTAGAAAATGAGAGTGATGTGAGGGGGATGGGAGGGGCCATATGAGCCTCCACCTTCACGTGATTGGCCCTGTTCAGTAGAGAATAAATTATTCTTGAAACGAAGAGAAGCTCATTCATCTTTATTTTCATTATCGTAAATGTCATCATTGTTGTCTAATTATTGCAGCGCCAAAATTGCTGAAATTGTTAGAAAACATTAAAAGTGCATTTCTATTAGGAATTGTCCAACGAGGCCATAATTTTGTCCGAATGACCATTTTCTTGCTATAATATGACAATAAATTCTTCAAAAAATCCCACTATGGTAGTGTTTGAATTGTTCTTTTGAGGACGAAAATGGATTCAACACCATCAAGGACCCTTGGGGCACCCAAAATCTTGAAGATTGACAACTATAACCTAGTTTTTCAATAACTTCCACCTTATTTTCACAAAATCATGCTAGAATTTCTATTGTTTTATGGATGAAATTATGGCTTCATTAGACTACGTGTTTCTTTTATATGAGGTTTAAGAATCTTCCCTATATCTTGTGTTGTTAGAATGACATGATGACGTTTAGCCATAATGTAAACACGTGATTTCATGGTTTTATTCCCAGTTGTCCTCCTACTTCTTTGCATTTTATGTTTATAATTTAGTGGAGATTATATGAGCTTGAGGTTGTGGCCTTTCACACTTATCACAAGGATGCATGGGTTTAATTAAATGACCATCCATTCACATGTATCTATCATTCTAAAAATTACACAAGGAGAGATTCACCGAGGAGTTTAAAAAAATTCTTCCCAAGGACCCATGGAATATTATACCAAAGGCAATACACAAGGTAATTATGAAATCCCCCCTAAAATAGTCATGTTGATATTCAAGATATCAAGTTGATATTCATGTTGATAATAGAAAAAACAACAATGTTAGGGAATGTTATGGTATTTGGTGTATCATATCCCACTAAAGTTTGTCCCAAATCCTAGGCCATAGAGACCTTAGGACCCCATGGAATATTGAGTTGCATGGCTTATATTCATTGCCTAACTACATTTTTTTTTTCATTTACATTTTTGGATTGAAAATAATTGTCATGAAGTATATATGATAGATTATGGATGTCTCAAAACATTATGGTTGTTTTTTTGCAAAAAGGACGAATGAATGGTTTTTAACTTAAGAAGGTTCTAAAATTTATTTAACAAGCTAGGTGGAATTCCCTTACGCTTTTGACCATTTATAGAATGTAATGAATCAGTTTATATCTTTAACCCATTCCCTATAATATTTTCTACTACACCAATAGCTAATATTTTCTACAAATGAGAGAGAGCACCACCATCCCTTTATGTTATTACCAAGAGTGCATTTGGACCACATCTTCATAAGGCATTGTTATTGATGCCTCCATACATGACAACCTATATGTTAGCTTCCTTTTACAATTCCAGTTTTATTATATATATTTTTAATATATAAAGGTGGTGGTCACCTTATTAAATATAGACCTATATTAAGAAAACCAATCAATTCCAACTAGAAGAAAAGACAAGAGAGTGGGAACAATTTTTGAATAGTGACTCCAATAAAAATCAAGGAGATTGGAAATATTTTCTCTAGAAATGAACACGGTTAATTTCTTTTCCAACCTTGACCAAGAGTAATATTGTGCCAATGATGGGGGATATTCATGATATGCTTGAAACAAAGTAAAATCTCTAGCTAACCTATTGACCCATATATAGGTCACTTGTGTTAAAGGTTGAAAAGTTTGACATCCTTGTACTTTTCTTAAGCTAAAGTAGGTGAGATCCAATTATTTGAAGTATTATGAATGATTGAATTGATTTTTATATTTTACATTATTATTTGACACATAAACCTTTTTTTTTCAAAGATGCATACTTGAAATATTGTTATCATGATGTAAAGATTGTTTGGATGTTTTTACATAGTTTCAAGTTCCAATATGTGAGGCTATACTTGAAAACCTTAGAGGATTGGGATCAATAGTTGATTTCAGGTTCAATATCTTCTCAAGGGAAGGGACAAGGATTTATAAAGGCTTGTATTCAATGTAATGGGCCCCTCCAACCCTTCTAAAGGAATAAGAGAAGGGGGATAGGGGTTAAATATATTGAAATACTGGATATATCTCTTTGGTCAATGAAACTAGAGTGATGGAACTAAAATGTCAATGTTACGACGTGTTCACCAAACATCGTATTGCGACAGTTTGAGGACAACCGTCGATATTACAACGGATGGAGGGTAACCGTCGGTGTTGCGACATGTTCACCAAACGTCATAACCACACTATATAATATTAACATATAAATACCACAATATTTACCAAATTAAAAATATCAAAACATTATAATACCCATTAAAATGTTCTTTGTGCCATTTCTAAGCCATAGAAAGGCTTTCCCTAAGATTTGTATATTTTGCGGTCAAATTTAACTCTTGGTTAATTTTGGAAGCATCACTAAGTAATCTAGTATTAACTCGTGTTCTAAATTTTCAACCGTAATATAATATTAAATTTCATTATTACTTTTCAAACACTCCTTAACCTCTTATCAACATCAAAATGGCATAGGTAAGAAAAAGGTATAAAATAAATTAGACTCGACATAATAAAAACAATATGAAAAAACTATAGTTATAGCTTACATACCCTTTCCCGGGCCAACATTATATAACTCTACTTCACTAGGATGAACATTAACTAAGGCTTCAAGTATGCATCCACCAAATCTGTCACATCAATGTAGTCCCTAATACATGTACCTTCAAGAGTATTGTAATATGTTCCTTTAACCCACATTGATATGTTCCTTTCAACCACTTTGGTAAAAGGAAGAAAGAAACACTACAAAGTTTATAATAATCTATATGTTCACAATTGAGTTGATCTATTAAAGTTAAGAATTTTAATCATCCTCCAACATTAATTATAACGATTTTAATGTCTAATTTAATCCAAACTAAGGAAAAATTAACTTTGGGGGTAGATATGTTTATTATTTAATAAATTGAATTTTAAAATTTAAATGTAGAGGAATTACATAACTATATGGTAAATAGTAATTTGACTAAATTTTTTACTACACAAGGTTCCCCGTCGGCCTTCCGTCGGTCTTCCCACTGATCATTATGCTTCACTACATTTCAATTTTTTTTTTCTTTATTGCGCGCTCTATTCTCCTTCCCCCGCAACGAAACCTGCATCTATCTGCGATTTGAATGACACCAGACCCCACTCTATTCTCCTTCCCCGCACCGAGAGCACCGAGAGCACCGAATTGAGGACAACCGCATGAGATGAGGTATGTTTGAAGGCTCGTTTAAGGTGAAATAGCCCTCAAAATAGGCTGTCGCAATCTGATTGAAGGGATGTTAGGGAGCCACAACTATCTGAGGTAAGCCGCAGGCCTAACCTCACCAAAACAAACTAGCGTAGGCTGCCACTTGCCCATAACAGAAGATGATGATGGAGGCCATCCTACCTTGCCTTAGCCACAGCCCTAGCTGAGAGCAATGGGTCTGTAGATGTCAAAATTTGGGTACGCTGGTAAAATGATAGCGTATGTTGTTGTAGAAGGGAGTCGTTGTCACATCAAGAAGGATAGTCCATGTCTTGACAACCATACAGGAGGGTCGAGGTATGTATGACTGTGTGAAGTGGTCATCTTCATTCTTCTATGAATTGATAGAATACCTACTATCTTTGTGGAAAGGGTTACCTTTGTCTAGGCCGTAGCAAGGAAGGCTATAACAACGAGAAGAAAAGAGATTTGTAGGGCATTTCTTAGGATTGTTATAAGGCCTAGTTGGAGGGATAGAAGGCCGAGGCACAGGATCTCATTCAGAATTATTTTAGGGGTTGTTTTATGGGTGGATAGCCCTGATAAGAGGCTGTACTTGTATACCTGTAGGGTGCCACTATCTTCTAGGAGGGAAACTCTGTGTATAAAGATTTGTAACTTCCCTCAAGGAGTAGTGTGAAGGGACAACCTCCCATTGAAGAGCAGCCGCAACTCAGGGAAGCAATTATGGGCCATATTTGAGCAAATAAGGTATGTCTTCTATGGACTCTATCAAACACCTAAAACACAATTATTAGCCTTCAAGTGAAACATATCAACCCTCTAATGACTTTTTTCTTCATTTCAGAAAAAAATTATGTAATAAACAAGGAGACATTAATGGCACAATTGCAATAGGATTAAAACACACCAAGAGACTCAAAATTTAACCTTGGAAAAACTTGCAAGAATGATGTTAAATTGATACAAAACTTGTTCCTTAATTGGTCACATAATGATACAATTATAGAGGATTAAATCACTACAGAACTTCAAAGTACTATGGTTTGGATTTCAAACTTATACAACAAACCCCTTACTTCCTCTATTTTATGTCTATTTCTTTGGTGATCTTTTCCTGGTTATGGAAGTTGTGTCCCCTTATTGGTTAAATGGTCCTAATAAGGAAGTCCTGATTGGTTGGGGATTACATAGTTGCACCCCTGCTATCATATGTATGCCCTCAATGAGAATAGGAACCCCCACCTTGCAAATTGAGTTAACATCACAAGTGAATGTATGATTGCTAGTATTTTTCATCATACTTGTCCCCTTTTTTGGAATATTCATCATCTTTGGAGGATTTTTTGATTCAATTTTTTTGATAGGGACATCATATCCAGTTCACTTCAATATTTTCTTGAGATGCAAGCAAAGTTACATGCAGAAGTTGGATTGATATGCAATCAAGTTGATAAGATCTTATGTTGTGGTTGGGTGAGGATTATACCACCTATATTTAGTTTGTTCTAGGGGTTATCTTATCATGATGAGGTGAGTTTACATAACACATATTTTTTCCATTTGGTATATTGTTATGTTTGGCAAGAGCAAAGTTACAATTTGATTATTCACTCTTCTTCAACTTCTAAGCTTTCTTGTTTTGCTCCTACTAGTTTTCCGAGTTTGTAGTAGCAGTTTGATAGCTTGAGAGGTTAACAAGATCTTGAGTAGTCACTGTGACCTATGTCCTTGCCAACTACTTGGGGCAGATTTGTCTTGTTTCCTACTAGAAATATCCAGTGGCATCTCTGAGATGTTTCATTGTCGAGAATTCTAGATTTTCTCTTTGCTTATAAAATTTGTTTTTAGGGCTTCTAATTAGCAAGACATAATCTTGTATTATCTTTCTAATTTTCTTCTCTTCCCTTTCTCCATTCAGTTGGACCTTCCTTAGAGGATTACATCTTTCTTCCCAGTGTTCCTAGTGGATGGGAAAATATTTGGAGAATCAAAGATACTTGTGACACTAGTTTTAATTAAGTGCACCTATTAAGATCAGAAATGTTTGCCTTTCTACATATGTGAGGCATTACAATAGACAATTGACTTACAAGATTTATGTAGATCTTGTTTCACCAAATTGATCTCCTCCTTCTAGCCTATCTTGGTAATTGGAGGTGCTAAACACTATATATAAGCTTTAGCCCCAAACATAGATGATATTAGGCTAGTGAGATATCTGCATTGCCCCCTTCTATTGGTATGCAACTACATTCACGAGGCCACAAAAATGTATCTGCTTTTAGTGTAGAGTTGTGCCCATATCAAGCAACCAAATGTCCATCACTAGATTTTTCTCTCTGGCCTCAAATGTTCGGAGGGGTTCAGTTGATCACCACCACATTGCTCCTCCCATGATGCCCTGGCTAAATCTTCAGCGTCAGGCATTCTGTACAGGAAAATATTGTTGGTCTTTGCATTGATAGCTTGGTGATGGAGATGAGGATGGCTCTTCTCCCTCCTCTACATCTTACCTCTATATTTTGTATGGAGTATTGATTTCTACAATTTAAATTTTTCCTTCTAGATTCACCTTTTCTTTCAGTATCACTTGTATCTCTTTATCTTTTAGCTTTCAAGAATCAAGAGCAGTCTGGGCACTTCCACAATATTTATATGTCTCATTTTATTTTCTATTCCCATTGTCTTACTGTTTACTGTATCTTATCTTCCCCCTACAAATGTTTTTAACAAAAGAATTATGGTTCAAGTTTGATATGATGTTGATTGCGTTATTAGTCACTGCATTTATTTTTTTTTGGAGAGGGGTGGGGGGGGTGGATTAAAAAAATGAAATTCATTGAATCTCATGCACTTGTGAATTTAACGGCAAATAAAATCAGCCAAGCAGGTTTTTATATAAAATTTGTGAAAAAATCATCAATATCAATTTTTATTTGTTTTAAAATATATATAATAATATATGTATATATTTATGTGTGTGTGTGAATTTATGTATGTATCTATGAGCATGTTTTTGAACAATATATGATGGTTAACATGTTTTAGTCTTGAGACATTTTTGGATCAAAGTTGAAGTTATAAAAAATATTTGTGTCTTTTGTTTGAATATATGGAGTTTATCAAAATATTCTTAATTCATTTTACAAATGTAATGGGAAATGCTATCATATTTTTTGTCCCTAGTCCCTCGTCTAACACTTCCTTGGCCCTCACACAACTTGAGAAGTCTGATATCTGAAGGTTGAATAGTCTCTTTTAAAATGAACAACACATGTTTGCAAATGATTCTTCCTCCTTTCTTCCTTGAGAGACCTTCCTTAAATAGATTCATGGAGGAGGATAGAGGATGGTTGTAGATCTCTCGAACTTAAGGAACTTGAGTCTAATAAGTTCAAAATCTCCTAGTGCAAGAGAACCGATTCATTTAGTGTTGATTTCCTCAACTCATTCAACATTGGTCTATGCAATGGGTCGTTAGTGAGATTCAAGGGTGGAAAATAGAGTTGTAACAACACCCCCTAATGTGAGAGTTAAGAAGAGGAACCAATGGTAGAAACGCATTCTAATAAACATAAGTTATGAGGAATTCCAAGGAAAGAGCTAAAGATCAAGGAACTAGTGAGTACTTGCAATCGATTGTCAACAAATAGATAGGCATACTGATGCTTAGAAGAGAAACAAAGCATGGCTGCCAACATAATACACTGTGAATCCATGTAATAATATGCAAGACCATGGCCATGAAAAAATTACACAGCAGGTCCATGTCATGAAAATGATCAGAGCCATGAGAAAATGCAATGTGGATATGTCATAATATACATCAAGAAGACAACTAATACCAATGGGAAGACGTAGTAATCGTAAGATAGTGATATAATCCATCTTGCATGTATTAAATGAATGCAAGTATAGAAACATATAGAGGCCTCCCTTTGAGGCAAAAAATAGGACTTATTTAGAGGTAGCAATATGAAATGATAGTTGTAGGTTTCATTTCCCTCTTTACAATCCTCTTGTGTTGACTCCCTTTGAGGAATTTTAAGCATAGCCTTCTAGTCTTGTAAATGCAACCAATGGGTTTCAAACCTATAGAACACATCTAATATAACAATGATGTGGTCCTTTTCATTGGGTTGAAAAATAAGTATAAGGTCTAGTCTTATTCATGCATGCATAAATCCTGGATCCTTATGTTATCGCTGAGTAGGGTGTCATTGTAGGTAGATCAAACTTCAGGTGATAAAATAATTTCTTTGACATATGAAAAATTATCTAGCACCCATCAAGCACAACTAGATATCACAACCATCAAGTACTACCAAGTGACATATCAATGATGTTTGATACTCCATTTAGTATCAGTTATTACCTTGGAGCAATGCCACATCGAACTATAGAAGGATTGCATTATCCAACATTCTTTAGTCCAACATCCTTTCCATAACCATCTATCAGATTTTCAAAGTCTTCTTTAGCACTATGATCTATATCAATAGAGAAAGGTACATCACATCACTATGATTTAACTTATAGGCCCAACCTAACTGGTAAATAATTTCTTTGGAATAAATGATTCTCTGAAATTACTACTCTCAGCCTTGTGGTGGAATATTAAATCAAACGAGAGATATTTTAGAATGATTTACATGTGTTTTGGCTCGTTAAACTCTCTTTCTTTAATCTTTCTTCTATCCAAAACACTCTTCAATCTCTTTGGTGAATGAAATTATTTTATTCGCAAACTATATGGCAAGGTATGCCACCTTCTTTGGCATGCTTGTAGGCTCTCATCTCCCAACAATCTAAAGGTATCTTCAAAATGAAGTTTTTCCTACTCTTATTTTTTTGTGTAGACAGTTGTCATCGGTCAATCTTCTACTATAATCATTTGGTTAATAGTGATAATGCGAGGGCCTTTTAGTTATTCCATGATCCACAAAGTTATTAATCTCTGTTTCCATGATTCTTTTGATTTATTCTGCCATGGTCTCTTCACGGGTCATCCAGGAGGCTAAAGAAATAAATTTCACATCACCTGGATGAGAGTTGGGGTCCCACACATTCATAGCAAGTAGTATTAAATTATGCATATATAAGTCTGCCATCTTATCCTTATCTTGAATGTTACACCTAAGGAAAAAATCAATGAATGTTTTGATGTTTTGGAAAGGAGGGGATCCTTGTTGGGCTAATACTTTAGTCTAAAATTGGCACCATTAGTATTTGATGAATAGAGAGTATGTTTTTAATGGATGTCTAGAGTGTGTATACTAATTTCTCCAACCTTGCTTTTGATCATCCAAATACATTTCTTGAAAATTTGTTAGCCGCCTTATTGATGCCTGTGAAGTTGCCCCCAACAAGCCAATTTGTGAAGAAGGTAATGAGACAATATTTGTTGATATAGACCTCAAAAACTTGATGGAAAGTGTCCATCCTCACAGGATGAGCATTAATATGTAAATTCACTAGGTTTCGTCATAGTATGATTGCAGTAGATATATGGATCTCAGATTTTTGGGCTCCAAATATGTAGGGACAAATCTCTGTTTTTGCACTTTGAAGAGGTGTATTTTGCTTTCTTGTTCATATCTAAAGAAGATTAGGATTTAATCTTTTGACCTTCAGAGATTTTTCATGACTTTAATTTCTTTGAGGAATGTGACTATCCTCCTTATGCAAGGAATCTTGGTAACCCAACCAGCTTATAGATATCCCTGCAAAACAAAGTCATGTTACCAAATTTGATTATAGAATAAAAGATACTTACTTGACAAGTGAAGAGTCTTTAGCTTGATTTATTTAATGGTGGTAAAGAAAAGTTGTATCAGTGCTCTCCTTTTGGATGATCTTCTTCAAGGATAAAGAAGTGGTTCTTGTTTCAATGAGAGGAAACTTGTCTTATAATCTTTGAAGATAATGACAAAACCTTTAGTTGTAATAGCATTGAGAGTGAATGGATTTTTACCGAACCGTGGTCTTCATCATATCACCGAATTGTATCTTGATGTATCATTTGTTCGAACTGTGTGTGCACTTAAAAACAATAGAGATACCATCGAGACATAGAGACTTTTGTTTCAAAGATTTAGTTACTGCAATTGCACTGAATCTAAAATGTTGTTTGAGTTGTATATAAGTGATTCGAGTATGTATCCCCAAGAATGAAATTTTTGAACTGTGTTCTTAGGACTGTAATTGATCTCTAAAAATTTTAGGGAATTCGATCTGTATTAACCCATCCGAACTATACCAAGAAAATTTCACTATGTTATAGTGCTGAAACAGTGAGGATATTTCACTGTGATGTCGAAACTTTGCCCAGGTTCTGAGCTTCAATTGGCACTGAGATCTACAGTAGAGAATGGAACCATACATTCTCTTTGAAGATATCTGAATTGTAGTCGAACTCAGTGATCAGAAAATTTGATGCTTGTTGCTTTGACACCCTTTAACTTTCTTAAATGTCATTCTTGAAAACTGATCCTTGAGTGTCTATTTGATTAGATGCCCTTCTTTAGCACCATAGCTTCGAAACCATGTTGAGAATTTGAAGGGGTTATAAATTCTCTTCTTGATAATTACTTGTGAGCTTGCTTATGTCTTCTTAGTTAATTATTCATCAAGTCAATTATCAAAGCACTTATACAAATGTAGAGACAGAGTTGATTTTACTTATAACTGAATATTTTGTGATGAAGTTAGGAAGGTAAATCTCTGATTTACCTTCCTTTATTTCTATTACCTTCAGATCACAGACTTGACCTTGACAAATTATTACAATAGAGACTTTATAACTCAATGATATTTGCACTTGTATCCTCCTGTACCCATCCGAAAACTGTTCTTTGCTAATCCGAAAATATGTTCTCTTGTTGTACCTATCCTTCCTGTTTCTTCCGTAATGTTGTGCCCTTCAATCTGTATTAGCCCTTGTCCTTAGATCGCACTTTAGATGCTACCAAAAACCTTAGATGGATCCACAATAATTTCTCCTTGTTCCACACTGTCTAACCTTAGTCTTGTCCGCAAAAACTTGTATGTATACCGCAGCATATGTTGGGGTATTTATAGTTGTTCCAGCTAGATATTAAGCAAACCTTTCAGAAATCATGTAGGCCGACCTTAATATTGTTTGTAGGCTGACTTAATAACAACAAATAGGCGTATCTTCAACGATGAATAAGGGCAGGCTTGAAGGCCATTCTTCTGCAATGTCTTGGAGGATATTCTTCACACCATTTACATGAATCTTCATTACACTTTTGTTCCTAATAGACATCAAGAAGAAGTCTATAGACCTGTACTAAGAATCTTTCTCATGAAACCCATGAATCAAGTAAACCAAAAATACATTTTATTACTTTTGACTTCTTCTTTACATAAGTACATAATTATATGGTCATCATGAAGACTGATCTAGTTACACTTTTCAACATTGATCCCTTCAATTTTTATCCAAGATCCCCTTAATTTTATCTACCTCTCCGTTATCAATGATCTGGAAACTACTTGCAATGGAAAATTATTGATTTACCCTAGGGTTAAAACCCAGAAATTTATTTCGGCAATAAAATATACTTTATAATAGTTGAAAAATGTCTGTGTTTACCCCAGAAAACTGATGATAAAGATTAATTTTTCACATGAGTTTGCCTATTATAAATGACAAAAATGTTTTTGTTTCTACATATTCAAATTATCACGGCTTTAGCTGCAATATGATTGTTTATTCTTTGCTACTCTTGTGCATATTATTGTGTGTGTAATATAGACATAATTTTCTTAAAAATAAATGTGGTATAAATTTGTCTTGACCTTGGCATGCAGGAACATCAAGATGCAAGCAATCCAGTCCTAGAAGTTGAATGCAATGGTGTGACCTTCAAAATACCCAAGGATAGTAGAGTCTCAAAAAATTTGAAAGTTGTTGAGGTGTGATATTTTCCATTATTGCAGTTAGTATGAGGTCTGAAAATTCACTGAATTTGTAGATAAGTGAATGTAGCATTGTTCTCAATTTTCGACCTTGAAATCTACAGGATTCTTGCAATTTTGTGAGTCTGGAGTTCTCTTTAGGTGGTAATAACAAATATTTCCAGAAACAGAAGCAGATTAAAGTTACAAATAATCCAAAGATGAAGGTTACATGTTCCAGTGATGTAAACATCGTTTATGTATCTTTGTTTGTTGAGCAAGTATTGAAGCATATATTAACACGTAAGTATGATGGACAAATTTGATTGAATCCTTCTCAACAATGGCAGGGACCTTCACATGCAACTAGTCCCTTCCCATCATTAGCATATAAGTATGATACTTTTGACAAAAAAAGTAGGGGTGAAACTTCAAAATTATCGAAGACTGCCAAGGTAACATACAATTCCGAGTAAATATGTTCAACAATGAATATGCATAAAAATATTTCGGTTGTAATACTCAGTGAAGGTTGCCCCTGATAGAGGATATTACAAGTAGAGGAAGGTTCTCAACTTGGCATTACAGAGTGATTGCATCCATCTAGAATTCAAAGAATTAAAATTTTTGCTTGTCACTGCATTACAAAGTGTTTACATCCATCTAGAATTTGAAAAATCATTAATCTTTCCTTGTCACTTCTTTCCCCAATTAGGTGGGACAATCTGGACGTATGAGGTGTTGCTCTTTAGGGCTTCTGTTTAGGGTGGAATTTGAAGAATGATAGATCTTTGATTGTTGCTTGCTGCCCCAAATAGATGCAACAACTGAGAAGTATGAAGTGATCCTCTTGAGGGCATGTGGTTAGGTTGATACAAGTACACATTGATTTTTGTAGACTAGTGCTAAGTATTGATGTCTAAGATGAATATAGGAGTTAATTATTAATTTTACTAATCTAAAGTAATAAAATGAGCTGCAGAAAAAAGTATAGCTCCATCAACAGGATGGGGCACTTAATAATTGAAACTTTTACTTTCAATCCTACAGAACTATGGACTAAGAAACTATGGTCCTTGCCTCAAAGCCCTAACAAACTAATACACACATCTAATCTATAATAGCTGCATGAAAACCACTCTTAAAGTGAATGACTTTAAAATTTTCATCTTTGATATAGTCCATATATTTCACAAGCAACATAAATGTATGCTCATATTTTTCTACAGACATGGATCCCTGCTTTAAGATATGGAATGCATTAACATTAATTGATGCTGAGATTCATGCATTAACAATATATAATATCTTATGATGCTCCCTCTATAGTAATGCACTATCTATCAAACACTTTTATATCATTAGAGAAGTTGTGCAGACAGAACTACCTTTCTAAACGAGGAGCTTAGTTTTGGCTGAATAACCTGTAATGTTGCCATCAATGGCAGGAGGCTTTCACATTTTTTAATTCATGGAAGGCATACGATGACTTACGGTCGTGTCTTTTATTATAATATGTAGATGATGGACTGGTAGTTTGTTTCATACCTCTAGATCCTGCATAATAGCTTATTGCACTTTGCAACATTAAGCTTTCTAGGTCTATGAGCATCCTTTGATGTGCTCTCAATCGCTCCTGTATTCTTTAATTTTAGTGTTTAGTATTGCCTCTCTCCTTCTGGGATGTACCATTTCTTAGCCATGAATTTTATTTTTCACTTGTATTTCATTTTCTTTTGTCACTTTAGGAGTTGCCTTGGCACTCACACATCATTATCAACTTGGGAACTCCTTGAAAGGGGCAGGCTGTCATTATCTATGATACAGTATTTGGCCTTAGAAGAGGCTGATCGAATGCTTGACATGGGTTTTGAACCCCAAATTCGTGAAATTGTCCAAGACCATGCTCTTCAGTGCTACTTTTCCGAAGGAGATACAGGTAATGTTGATAATTATTATCTAGTGGTTTGATGAAATCAATTAAACTGGTGTTTTGATTTGTCATGCATATATAGTATATACTATTTCGACATATGGTAATCCACCATTTGTTGTGATATCTTACGAAGAGAGCTTATACCATTCATAGAGTTCATCGAGATTGAATCTAACCAGTATACATGCTTAGTTTTACACAGCATTTCCATAATAACTAGTACAACTTATCAACCATTATGTATAGCACTACTTAATAATGGTAACAACTTAGGTACATGAGTTATGCAATGTCATATTGGTACTACTCGTATCAATGTTAGAACTAGGAAATGGGTAATCTCTTACATATTGTATACCTGCTCTATTCATATGTAACTAGTCCTATCAAATCTTGTATCATATTACAGAGATAAAGCAGTTTGTATATTGGTATTCAGCTTATTACATATATCCTTATTCCTTATCATATCAACGTATGTGTATTCTGTAATATTCCCACTAGGAAATATCCCAAATAGCCAATAAATTTTCTGAGTTTTAATGTTTACTTTTAGTGAGAAATTTTTTCTAACACATCATGAACATATTGCTATAGGTGATTTTTCTTGTTTGGCATACAATAACAGAAATATAGGACCAAATAAATGTTCATATTCACAACCCAGCTTAAGTATAGAAATATTATGGAACCCAACATGTTCTTTAACACTAAAATGTGCACATTACAACCATTTAAATTACTTTTTCTCCACCAAGGAAAACCCAGAAATACATATCAGTAAGATTCCACACAATACACAGTCACATAAATAAGAGTGTAGTGCACAAAGTACAGGAGGACCTGGTATAGATGGCTGCTAGCACAAATATGTAGATACAATCTCCTTTTAATATTGCTCTAGCCTTTTATTACAGAGGTACGTTGCCCAGATACATAAATAATGGTATAGTCTTCAAGAAAGAGGCCACACATCTCGCAAAACGTGTATATCAGGTTTTGATTAAATGCTTTCGATCTTATAAACACACCTTCTCTGAGTATTGCTTTAGTTAAGAGAATGAAGGTACATTGACATACAACCTTGGTGAATTTTTCTTCATCCCCTGAACTAGCTCGACCCTCTAGAAAATTAATTAGGTCTGCTCCAACACTCAGATCTGTCCAAGAAATCACCACAACAGGGCCACGATTCCAAGTGAAATAACTTCTCCAAGGCAGCTCCAAATTAAAAATAAAACTTGGCCTACTAATGAGAGAAACTTGGCCTTTGATTTATGGATGAATTCAATCTCTTATATGCAACAATGGACCAGTATGCACTCCTCCAAAAGCCTCTGTGATATCTATAAATTAAATACAATGACGATGGCTCAGATCTGAATATTAAATCATAAACTTCTTCCTCCTTTTATTGGAGAATTTTTGCAGACTAATGGGCAAATTTGGTGGAAATAAAATTTTTTTTTTTAAATATTTTTTTGTTTCCGACGGCTAGTTTTTAAAAAAATAATTGACGTCGGTATAGCAACACTTAGTTTTTTTTTTTTAATTTCTTGACATCGGTAATGCGACTTTTCGTACTTTTTTTTCCATCGCTATAGCGACACTTAGTTTTTTTTTTAATTTCTTGATGTCGGTAATGTGACGTTTCGTACTTTTTTTCCGTCGCTATAGCAACACTTAGTTTTTTTTTTTAAATTTCTTGGCATCGGTAATGCGACGTTTCATACTTCTTCTTTTTCCGTCGCTATAGTGACACTTAGTTTTTTTTTTTTTTAATTTCTTGGCGTTGGTAATGCGACGTTTCGTACTTTCCGTCGGTAATGCGACATTTTGAAAAATATTTCTTTGTTGTCGCTATAGTGACACCTGGTTATTTTTTCTTTTATTTTTTTCTACCATCGGTAATGCGACGTTTCGACTCGTTGCTATAGCGACATGTGGTTATTCTTTTAAAATTTATTTTCGTAGGAAGAGCGACTGTTATGGAACGTTGGTAGAGCGACGTTTATGGAACGTTGGTAGAGCGACGTTTATGGAACGTTGGTAGAGCGACGATTATAAAACGTCGGTAGAGAGATGGCCTGACTAACGTCACAATAGCAACAGTCTGGCTAATATCAGAAGAGCGACGACCGTCTGGAAACATCGTAAAATGTTTCGCTCTTTCGACACTTTATTGAAGTGTCGGAATTGTGACTTTACGGCTAACCACATTTTGCCCCGCCTCAAAGTGTCGCTCTTGGGATTCCTATGTGTTGCAAGAGATACATTTTGGCCGTCGGAAATTGGGCCAAATGTGCTAGTGAATTAGTGTATTTTCTATGAGTTACTAGGGCAAAGTTGACATAATTCGGTGAGTTCAGTTGGAGGTCCTTGTTCACTACTGAGTAATCCTTATATCCTATTTTTGCAGCTTCCATTTCCACTAACCCAACAAGGAGAGAGAGCATTAGAAATCAAATTAAATTTAAACTTGTTGAATTAGCGAAGTACCAAAGCAAGTTGTTCTGCTTCAAATGCAACGATAATCGCCTGCTAGCATGCAAGTGATTATGTGTTGCAAATAAAATTTTCAACTTGATTAGGTTGGTTTATGATTTTGAGGGTGAAGATGAGGATATTTAAGATCAACTCACTGGTGCTAGTGACAGGTATCTCCTTGCCAGTTTCTACCATCATGGGATTAGTTCAACCACAAATTATAGCAACCTGATGTTGTCATTAGAAAACAATCATAATAATCTTGATAACTGATTGATGTTAGTAGTGCTCACTGCCTTTTTGATGTTTTTGTATTTTTGGATGGTGCTTATGGTAAAGATCATGTTAAAATTTGGGACGTCATGTTTTTTTAGTAATATTGGTTGGTGAATTTGGCATAGTGAAGATTCCAATTATGTGTATGAGCCTATAACCACAAATAATTCTTGAAATCCATGTATGTTTACAATGCTTGTACATTTTGGATAACAACCAATTATAATATCCATGATTGTTTAGATATTCATAGTATCATAAGAGGTGGATCAAGGTTCAATGAGGAAGGCCAAAGCCATTTTCTAAAGGCAACCTATTAACTAAAATTTTCCATTTGTTTAGTTTTAGATGAAATAACACAATGCTAGAAAAATTCTAAAAACACTTTCTCGTGACAACATTATACCATTCAAATTAAACTCAACAACAAGGAATATAATGAAACACTTCCGTGCAACATTATACCATTCAGCTCAAACCTGAAGAAGGGAATACACCAATTATATGCACTATACAATACAAAACTAACTCCTTTCCACTCATGAAATTAATTTGTAATTATACAAGACCATGTTAAGTTACAAAATTTATGGACTGATAAGAGAGCCATGGAAATTGATCATCCATAGGCATTTATTTCTCAATACACAAACTAATATTAAACCCATAAGTTTTATACATTCTTGATTTAAGGAAATATGAAGATAGTTCCAAGTCATAAACAATCAATTTCTTAGATTTAAATCAACATATACAGTGAGTGAATAAGGGTAATTGGACCTGGTTTGGAGGCTTATGAATAAGTGAAAAATATTAGTTCTTAAGGATGAAATGGACCAGCATTGACCCCTTGAATTATGAGCTTAGTTTCTAGAGTACGACCAAATCTTACTCATTGTACAAACCCAACAGCATTTGTGGCTCCCTTTTTCTCCTAAATGACACCCTCTACACACATGTAATTAAGGCATCTCCATAACCCACACACAAATATTGTGATAACATCCAGAAGAGGTTAAATAAACCCACAATAATTCTACAGCCAACAAGGAAATTTGTCTAGAAACTCATCCTTAAACAAAATGTCGCTCTTAGGAGGTACAAACTTTAGCAAATGAGAAAATATCAATCCTGCCTTCCAAAAACACGCCCACAAGACAAAGACAAAATTCGAGCTCCCTTGTGACTAGTTACTGTACTTCCTTTTTTATAGAATTCGACCAGCTGAGTGTAAGAGTGAATATGGACCTCTTGAGTGGATAACTCGACCCCTTGGAAAAACTGAACTTGATCCACAGAATAAAGGATTTCAGCCTCTTTCACAATACTAAACTTGTTCTTCCTTGTGAAGAACTTGACCAACAATGAATAAGAATGAACTCAACCCTAAATGCAATGTTCACTTCCTTTATAAGAATTATTGAGAGGTTGGAGACTTAGAGGTTGATGTCGACAATCCCAGCTACATTGATCCACACTTGATGCTAATGCCCAACGATAGCCTTTCCAGCAACAAGGAAGCTCTTTGTATATAGAATTGTCAAATCAAGCACAAAATAGCATATATGGTCATTGAAAATGGAAACCAAAATAACCTTCCCTTGCTTCAATTGGAAAAGGAAAAAAAGTTACCAAATTCAACTCATCCCAACTCCAATTAGCTTGGATTGTTCATAAATAGACATTATCTTGTGCTAATCACTTGAAAATAGATTATAATGTTGCTAGAGGATGGCAAGATTTTTCCCAATATTTTATATGTTCTTACAAACAAATATGAGAAGACTTACGAAAATAAGATGATGATAAAAAGTGAACTAAGTGCCTAAAGCAGGGGCTTCGAGGTTCAACCTTAGGCATGTTCCCTCTTTCACTCCTAATATTACTTGGAGTTATTTCTATGGTGCATGTAAAATGTTGGGTGATTATGTTGCTGGTATTGTCCTTCATTACAGTTATGATCATTAATTATAACTCAAGATTAGAACTAGTAGTGGTACTAATATTTGTGCAAGGTAAGTAGCCCTTTGGGCCCTATTAAAATTTGCTATGGTTAAAGGTGTTCAGAATATTCAGGTTGTTGGAGACTCAAAAGTGGTAATTAGAGTTTTATAGTATATGTGACATTGGATAGTCTGGTTCTCTCTCACTGGCAACACTAAGTTAAGGAACTCTAGGAAGCTTTTCATTCAGTTTCTATTCAGCATGTTCACAGAGAATTTAATTCTCAGGTAGATCATCTTTCAAAGGATCCCATTGCAATCAGCAAATGGATTACACATGGAGAATCAGAGGGAGGCTTTTGGTTTCAGCTTTCCCAGAAATATACATCAGGCTACAGTATGGAAATATTGACCTAATGAGACTCTTATTACTGTTGGTGTGAAAGTTTCACTCTGTTCTTCTTTATTTCATCTCTTTTCATGTTTGGTAAATGTGATTTCCCCTTATATATATATATATATATATATATATATATATATATATATAGATATAGATATAATTCTTTATCAAATATAACTATCCATAAAGAACATTATCCAAAATAAAGCCTAAGATTCAAGTTAAGGGTTCTTATCCCATAGATAACTTACAAATTTATAAACTAAGTTCACTTAGTATTACTTTTAACTTATAACAAATTCAATCATGGATAATTGATTCCAAATTCTATTAAATATGAATTCCCTTCCTATATGTAGAAAATCATAAGGTCCAATGGCCTACCAACACTCTATGGAAAATGTGAGAATTTGTGGGCATTGTCTCTTCAACAAGCATCTCCGCCAAGGTTCCAAGAAAAGGGGCATTTAGCTCAACCCTGATAGGAAAATTACATACAATAATTACCAAGCTTACATTCTCAAAAAACTAAATAGGTCATCATAAATTCATCATATAACTTCCATAGTGCTTATGTCAATCAATCAAACATAAAACATATATGGTTATCTTCATTCAAGAGGCATCATTTTCGACATAATAATTTTCTTAAATATGGAAAGATTTTAATTCATAACAACAGTCATGCATTAATTTTATAACTGGTATTTCATGAAAAGAGATCAGATACCTATTTGAAGGTTAGAGTTTCCGACTTATCTAGTAATGAGATTTTTCCACCCAACCATAGAATCAGTTGCACATGCACTCTCTACAATTGGCCATCTCTTTACTAGGCCATAATACCATAATTCTAACTATTAACACTTATAGAAGTGGATGGGTGAATATAATTTTCCTTTATAGTCATAAAAAACTAAGGAAATCATATTCCCTACAAAGCTTTGGGCTTCCATGATCTCCATTAGGTTCCCAATTTGATAGAAAAGAAAATAAGGAAAACCCTTCATTGCTTTACAATCCCTTAGTAATTTTATTTCCTCTTTATTTTTATGTTCACCCAATACACACTAAATCACAACCTCATCAACTCAACTAGGTTCCAAATCTTCTTTGCAATGACTTAGTAAGCCAGATTCAATCTTGGTATGCCCAGAAAACACCAAAAATGATCCAATTTCCAATTGGCACCTTTTTGGTTGTATTTGACCATCCAAATCAGGGTCTAAGCATCCAAAATACTACCAAAATAATTCTACTCAAGATGGTAGCATTAATTTACTTCTCTAGGCACATGTGTGCCCCTTTTCTCATTATGTACGCTAAATCATTTTTTGAATGATTGTTCCACGAGATTTTTCTCATTTCCCCATACCACTCATGGATCAACCCCTAAAGTTTGAGATGGATACTTAACACATATTTCCCATTGAACTATGAGGGAGATTCTCAATAACCACCCAAATCCCATAATTGTGGCAAGTGGTCATTGCAGTTACCAACTCTTCATTCAATGAACTGTGGGTCTGCGGGAAAGGTAATAAAACATTTTCAAGTTTATATTTTTAGCACAAGAAATTCGGTGTGTTTTTCTGGAAACTAATGACAATTTTCATTCTCATAACCCCCTCACTAATTCCTACTATTGTTTTTCTAGTGAATGTAGAACTAGAGAAAAACTTTCAAATCTGGTAACTACTTCCACTGATATTAGGATCTTCTTTAGAGCATTCGATATAACATTTAGAGTGTATTAATCATCAAGAAATTACACTTGAAAAAAAAAACCATAAACATTGAGCAAAAGAGATCACAGTAGAGAATAAGACAATACACACCAATAATTTAACTAGATTTGTCCAATAATAACCAGTCAAAGGTCAAGTTGTGACCATATAAAATATTGAGTCAACAGAGAGATAATATCACTAATTTTGTCACTATAAAAAATACCAGTCAAAGTTCATCCGAATTCTAGTCATAATGCATAACTGTAGTAGCTTGATCCACAGAAGTCCACTGTGGTCAATGCGGGAGAAAAAGGTCGAAGTCAACAAGGCTGAAATTCCACAAAGTAAAGTTAACAAAGCTGAGGTTCAATAGAAGATCTGGCATCCTTCACAGTTCGGTCAAGCAGTCAAAAAAACATGGTCAATGCAAGTCATCGCTAGGTCAAACATAGTCAATGATGGACAAAGATCTTCCTTCTTCTTTCTTTGCACATGTGAGGAAATTGTAGAAGATCAGATGAGTTTTAGATGTGTTGTTGTGTGTTAAAATGACCTCCAACATGGCTCTATTTATAATGGTCTATCTGGAGGGTCATGACCATTGAAAAGAAACCTTTTGACCATGGAGACAACCTAAACCTTTTGAAGCCAACTTGACCATCACAAAAAAAAAATTGTTTGTAATTTTGTCTCCAATATTCTACCAAAAGTACCAACCAAAGCTACATTTTTCAACACTCCCTCTTAGTTATGGAGGTACTCTTCATTCTCTCTCTCACAATCCATGGGATTTCATGTAGCCTGATTTCGAACCACCCATAGATGATCAAAAAATAAACAGTCCTAATGCTTAACCTTAGAAATATCAGTTAATTGAAGTTAGAGATGCAAGGGTTCTGCTAAATTTAGTAGTTTGGAAAAAAAACCCACATGTGAAGCAAAGGGGCAATCTCACTTTCTCTTAGTGTTAACTTAAGAAAATTCTCTAATTTTCTTATAGTAAAAATAGAAAATCTAGCAAATGTAATTGAGCATGCATGGATATTTTATCTCACTACGACTTCACTTCAGTGAGACAGTTTGACTCGAGTTTAAAAGGCCAGTTCGCTTGAGTTTTAGATGTCAGTTAGGCTTGATTTTGGCGAGCCAGTTCGACTTTAGTTCAAGGAGCTAGTTTTCTTGAGTTGAAGGGAAGTTCGATCCTATAAAGAGAATAGTGTAGACTTGGTGAATACATCATTATGCACTAGAAATAATTTGTGTTTTGAGGTCAAGAAAATATTTCCAGATCAGCGTGTGAGGTCAAGGAGAGCACATCACTTAAGGAGGTTGAGATACCTTGCGCAAGGAGGTATTTCTATCTAGTGTTTTGTGGTGTTTTGTTAATTGTATGCTTGTGTCTTTATGAATTTATTTTCTGCTACAAATTCATTAGAATACTCAGTAAATTTGATCAGTGAATTTCACAGTTCAGTTTTCTAATTCTTGCATCTCAGAACATTGTTCAAATTAACAGTTGGGTATTATAAAAGTAACAAGATAGGCATTTATCCTATTACTACTTATTACATTCATCATAGGCTCTTAGAAGGTATCCTTCAATAAAAGGACTCAATCATCTTGTTGTTTTCAAAAAGGGTCCAATACATTAACAATAAACAAAACTAGAGTTTTTTTAGTTAACTTCAACTGGAAAAATGGCCCTGCATCAATACAGGACTCTCTCAGAAACTGAGACCTATGAAAATTCCATGATCTCCTACTTTGGATTTTTACCCTCATGCATAATAAATATCGGCAAACATCAGCGAAATCAAGATACCTTCAAAACATTAGTAAAAATTGGCTAGGCCAAAAAATCATGATTTCGAGATGTTATCGAGATGTTTGCAACACTGGTTCAAACAAAACAGATTTGAAAAGTCAATGAAACCTGGACAAAAATTGGATGTACCAACCCAGCATGAAAATCATTCCTAGAACAAGGTACATTCAATCTAAACCTCTACATAAATTTCTGAAAATAAAATCTAGAGCTCTTGGGAGACAACCCTCACTAGGACTAAGCACAAGTGCTTCTTGCATCCTCCTTCCAGAGCATTCTCCCAAATCCTAATCACCCATCCTAGTGGCAACGAATATAGTGTCTAGGCCTCCTCCCAATCTAGGCTCTAAACAAAATCTAAAATGGGACAGCCTAAACAGATGTCAGTAGGAAACCTATGAAGATTAAAAGGCAAGAGGAAGCTCTTTAACACCATTTTAGTCAGCTTCAACATTTGTTCCAATAAAAACAAAAGAATTCTCCTTGAAAACCTTAATTAGGGCTCTCCCCTAGGACTAGTACTATAGGAGGGACTCTGGACTCTAAAGTCCAAAATTAAATTTATATCCCAGAAAATTAGATGCATCGGCCAAATTTCAAAAAGGACTCTGGAAGGGAAGATTCAATCACAAAAATCAGGTATCGTGTTTATTTAGAAAACAGAAACAGAAATAGCTATAATTTTTTATTAATTTTTTTCCTAGTTCTCCATTATTTTCAAATCTCCAAAGACTTTCAAATTCTTTAATCCTTTAGCTACAGTTGTTTTAAAGAGGAGCCACATGGAAAATAGCTCAGCCCTATTATATGTACCATTTACAGCAACTAGTTTTAGATTGAAAAATGAGATTGATTGAGAATAAAGAAAACATCAGCCCCACAAACCTAGGTAACCTTGGTAGACTCCATCACAAAATCCCAGACCTGATCATAGTTTATAAGAGATTATTTTTGAGTAAATTCTATCAATGGATTCCGACTACTATCACATGTACTCCAAATTTTATGAGCTATTTGTGTATCCTTACCATTTTGTGGGTTGAAAAAGGCTGATTTCACCTGATTTCCTAGTTGGGCCAGTAGTTGTCTTTTGCGCAGGTGAGTGGTCGATCGTGAGGCTCAAGTCCGAGTTTAAGTGAAAGCTCAAAATTGAAAGTGTTCAAAATCATTTTTAACCTAAACGACCGGATATGCCTTGTCAATACGATCCTGGCGCCGTGAATGACACTCAAATCTGACATCGTATGTGAAAGTTATGCAAGTTTGAAGTTTTCAGTAAACTGCAAAAAACTGAGTTTGACAAAGTTTGACTTTCAAATTTTGAAAAATTAAAAAAAGAATATTCCAAGGAATATTCCACTTGGGCCAATCATTTAATGACAAGTGGCACTCAGTGATTTGACAATGGTTTGACATTTGATTTTCCGGACCAATGAGGGGCCAAGTTGTTACAAATTGGGCGTGTTAAAATTTTTTCGTAAGTCTGCGGGTTTGAACCTCGGAACTCCCACCAGATAACGGACGCGCTTACCGTTGTGTCACACGTTTGGTTCTTAACATATGTGGCAGAGAATTGATATTAAAAGTTTTTAAAAACTTTGCAGGCAAAAGGGGGCTGTGCCTCACATCACATATGACCCTGGGCAAGAATCATGGTTTATGTCCTTAAAAACGTGGCTCATGTGGCCACCACTACATTTTAATTTAATTGTAACGGTTTTAAAACCGTTAAAACTATGGTCAGTCACAACGGAGGTCATGTGACCACTGCAGCTTCAAATTTATTTCCACTTAAAACATCTGCCATATTTGGAGCGGGTCCAACCTTTTTTTGCGGGTTTTTCCAGTTTGATCAGCCTATCTGCAGTTGCTCCACTTTTAGTGGAGTTTTTTAAGTGCCACTGGGCAAAATGTTGTTTTGGCCATAACTTCTCAAATATTGGACCAAATTGGACAAAATTTTGGTCAATTTTTGCTTTCTTCAGCATTCTGGAGCCATTGGAATAGGTTTCAGAGCCATTAGAGTTTATCTTCTGCCCCTTTTTCTTCAGGAAAGAAATGAGAGCCATCAGGGCCAAGAGGGAGTTGGACCCCTAGGAATAGCGTAATTCCTATGTCAGATGCATGGGCCACATCTGTAGCTCCAACTGAAGTGCTGCAAGAAGATAAACTGAAGTTTATAGTCCAAATATTATTAAGGGTAAATAATATTTGACTTTTCTATTTTTAGCCTGGTAGTCTAAAAATAGAATTCGCCCAAATATCTAAAAATAGAGGTCCATCTATTTTTACCAACTCGACCAATCATCCAAGAATAGCATACTGCAACTCCTAGACCATGCTCCATATGTCTAAAAATAGACATAGTCTGAAAATAGACTTTGCGCCAAAAATAGCTTGCGGGCCCACTTAGTGAAGGCGACTTCATTTCACTAAGCTCCATCATCTTGTTGCATTTTCAACATTCTGAGGATTCTAGATCCATTGGAATAGGATGCAGAGCCATTAGAGTTGATCTTTAGCCCCTTTTGCTTCAAGGAAGTAATGAGAGCCATTAGGGTCAAGAGGGAGTTCGAGCTGTTTTGGGCTATGCTTAACATTTTGAGGTGAACCAAAAACCAATTTCGACTATTTTCAGCAATATAGAGCCATCGGAATAGGTTCTAGAGGAATTATAGGTGCTCTACAGCCATTTTATCTTTAGGGAAGTTTGGATAGCCACCAGGGCCATTGGGGAAATGGAGTTATCTAGAGTTGTACCTCACTGTTTGAGGTGATCCAAAAACCATTTTCAGATATTTTCGACCTTATGAACCTAATGGAAGAGGTTTAGAACTGTTTGAGGAATTCTACAGCCCAAAAATCTTCAGAGGAGTTCAGAGAGCCATCAGGGCCTTGTTGAAGAAGTCATTGTTTTTGGTAATTCTTCACTATTTAGTGAATATGGAAAGGATTTTTTAGCATTTTCATGTCTTCTGATTTTGTATTTATAGTCAGATTTGTCTATTGAGACAAATTTAAACTTGTATTATCATTTTTTAGCATTATAATACAAGAGGACAAGATCATTTTGGGAGGCTTGATCCAGCAGACATAGCTTAGGAGGGGTGAACTGCTCACCAAACATTTGTGTCATGTTATGCTGAAGTTATCTTGTTGTATATTTCTTATCTGATATTTTCAACAACAAATTAAATTAACTTTCCCTCACACATAAACTCATAAACAGTTACCAAAAACACTTTGTTTAATTAGCAAGACATGGAGAATTTTGCACACATTTAATTAAATGGAAATGGATACCTTGCACACATTTTCAAGTACTTCCATTTCCGGATCAGATGGTATCAGAGCATAGGTTGAGCTCATGTTGAGCATTTTTTGTGTGCAAAAGGTGTTAAAATAGTTTAAGAGATTGACTATTTTATTAGTTGCAAAATAGTTGAATGTATGAGCATGCTTGAGTTGAAAAGATAGTTGTTGATAGCTAAGTCTTGGAAAGGAAAAAAGAGTTGTAGGCTATTTCCTTACCCCAAAGTACCTCAATATTATCTTTGGAAAACAAACCCACTTGATTAGTGTTTCTACAAAAGCTATTGGAGTTTGTGTTTTATGGATGTTTGAATAAGAGTATGGCTGTAAAGACATATGGTTAAAATCTTGTCATTTGTTTGAAAGCTTTGAGAAATTTTCTTTGGAAGTTCCTTTTGTTAATTTGACCATTTACATAATGTCAAATTCTTCTACAAGTGAAGTTTCCTCCTTCACGAGATTCTTCAATGATGACATGAATAATGAGTTCATTAAGGTGAAGGACATGGTGCAGATTATCATTGAGGATCAAAGAGAAAGTGTATGCACTATTGTTGACCATGAAGGAAGCGAAGGAAACAATTCTCCAAAGGTTGCATGACATCGAGAAACAACTCCTTCAAGCTCAAGAAGCTTTGTCCAAGAAAATGCATGAGGAAGAGGTAAACCATTCCAACTTGTCTTCAATTTCCTCAATTGAAAAGTGTGTTGGTTCTTTTGAAAAACATACAAAGGGTATAGGGTCCAAATTAATGTTTAAGATGGGCTATCATGAAGGAAAAGGTTTGGGCAAGCATGCACAAGGCATGGTTGACCCTATTTTGGTTGTGGAGCGAACCAGGAATGTTGGTCTTGGTTATGTGCAATTTAATGGCGAAGACTTCAAATCCTTGAATACATGTGATGCAAACTTAAAAAGAACCTTTATTCCAAGTTCTGAAATGTACATATGTCAAAATATTTTTAAGGATGATTTCAATTGTTTTAAGCCATCATTGCTGCAAGTAGATGGTAAACATGCCGCTTATGGCGAGCCTTCAAGTTCAAACAGTTTTCAAGACAAGAACTGTGATGAAATTCTGAAAAAGAAAGTTGTCTCCTCTACTAGTTCATTGTCTTTCGAAGACAAAAAGGATGGACATTCCATGTAGAAAAAGAGGTATAATTATTCACATGATCAATTTGATTATGTTTCAACAAAGAATGATAATTTTTCTTGTTCAAATAAAAGAAAGTTTTGTTGCACATTTTGTGGTGGATTTAACCATGTTGCTTCAATATGCTGGTTGAAAAAGAAAGCACACTGGAAGCAAAAGAGGCAAAGAAAACTTTCTCAGAAAGTGCTTAAGAGTTTCACATTTTGTCAAAGGAAGGGACATGATGTCTCTCATTGTTGGACTTTGCATCCAACTCATCGTTCAAAGCACATGCAGCTAGCGGACAAAAATATTAGCGTAAGTGGATCTATGGATTTCGTTATCAATGTGGAAATGGAAGATTCATATGTAGAAATGTTGCAGCAGGAAAATACGCCATGGAGTTGGCTTGGTAAGAAGTGGATTAACTTCTTAATGCGGTAAGTCATACTCATTTTGTACATGCAAATTTCAAATTGGTATGCATGTATTTCAGTTGAAACATTTGATGCAAGATTGCATGTAAAAGAAGTTTCAATTGAAGGAATGTCTTTGTTGTTGCAAAATTTCACCATGGGGGTGTAAAAGATGAGTATGATACTCACTTATATTGCAGCAATGTCTTTTAGTTCAGCTCTTAGTCACCCACATGTTTTTGAGATGATGTACTTGTTGGTATTTGAAAAGAAGAGTTGAAGTTGCACATGTACATAGAGGTTGTATGTGTAACTAACGAACTATATATAGGTTCATTGTACCTGATACATACACATGTTTGTAAAGGTGTATCTTGTTGTTTATCAACTTGTGTCGATTGTGGGCACACTTTTTACATTAATGGTTGTGTCAATTATATAGCACATTTCATGTCAACTTGTGGTTGATGTAGTATGTTGCACAAGGTGCCTTTGGTGTCGATTGGTGCAGAAAATGAAGTGTTGGTGCAAAGCGGTGCAAGATTCCATGAGATGGAAAGGCATGCAAGCAAAGAGGGCACAAAGTTTAGTAAGGGTCATTGCTGATTTTAGAATGCCAGATTGGTATGGCAAGAAAACTTGGTCGGGATTCGACACAAGTACATAGCTCATTCAGCAAAAATTCGCCATGTGAACAATTGGCAAGTCAGGAAATTTTAGAGGATTTTGTTATTATCTCATTTGATGTACAGTTCATTTTCAACATTTCATTGAGATTTTGGGGTCCAAAAGCTCCTCATTTGGGAGGTGTGATCAGGAGCTCAAGTCTGAGCTATGGAAAAAGCTCAAAATTGAAAGTGTTCAAAATCATTTTTAACCTAAACGACCGGATATGCCTTGTCAATACGATCCTGGCGCCGTGAATGACACTCAAATCTGACATCGTATGTGAAAGTTATGCAAGTTTGAAGTTTTCAGTAAACTGCAAAAAACTGAGTTTGACAAAGTTTGACTTTCAAATTTTGAAAAATTAAAAAAAGAATATTCCAAGGAATATTCCCTGAAATATTCCACTTGGGCCAATCATTTAATGACAAGTGGCACTCAGTGATTTGACAATGGTTTGACATTTGATTTTCCGGACCAATGAGGGGCCAAGTTGTTACAAATTGGGCGTGTTAAAATTTTTTCGTAAGTCTGCGGGTTTGAACCTCGGACCTCCCACCAGATAATGAACACGCTTACCATTGTAACACACTTTTGGTTCTTAACATATGTGGCAGAGAATTGATATTTAAAGTTTTTAAAAACTTTGGGTGGCGGGAAAAGGGGGCCAGCCCCTAAGATCTAGCCCCCACATCACATATGACCCTGGGCAAGAATCATGGTTTATGTCCTTAAAAACGTGGCTCATGTGGCCACCACTACATTTTAATTTAATTGTAACGGTTTTAAAACCGTTAAAACTATGGTCAGTCACAACGGAGGTCATGTGACCACTGCAGCTTCAAATTTATTTCCACTTAAAACATCTGCCATATTTGGAGCGGGTCCAACCTTTTTTTGCGGGTTTTTCCAGTTTGATCAGCCTATCTGCAGTTGCTCCACTTTTAGTGGAGTTTTTTAAGTGCCACTGGGCAAAATGTTGTTTTGGCCATAACTTCTCAAATATTGGACCAAATTGGACAAAATTTTGGTCAATTTTTGCTTTCTTCAGCATTCTGGAGCCATTGGAATAGGTTTCAGAGCCATTAGAGTTTATCTTCTGCCCCTTTTTCTTCAGGAAAGAAATGAGAGCCATCAGGGCCAAGAGGGAGTTGGAGCTGTTTTGGGCTATGCTTAACCATTTGAGGTGAACCAAAAACCAATTTCGACTATTTTCAGAATTCCATAACCATTGGAATAGGTTCCAGAGGTATTAGAGGTGTTCTACAGCCATTTTAGCTTCAAGGAAGCTTGGAGAGCCACTAGGGCCATTGGGGAAATGGAGTTATCTGGAGTTGTACCTCACTGTTTGAGGTGATCCAAAAACCATTTTCAGCTATTTTCAACCTTCTGAACCTAGTGGAAGAGGTTTCAGAACTTTTTTAGGACTTATACAACATGAAAAGCTTCAGAGGAGTTCAAAGAGCCATCAGGGCATTGTTGAAGAAGTCACTGTTTATGGTAATTATTCACTGTTTAGTGAATATGGAAAGGCATTTTTAGCATTTTCATGTCTTCTGAATCTATATTTGCATTCATATTTTCCTATTGAGGCACTTTTAAACTTGTATTATCATTTTGGAGCATTTTAATACAAGAGGACAAGCTCATTTTGGGAGGCTTGGTCCAGTAGACATAGCCCAGGAGGGGTGAAATTCTCACCAAACATTTGTGTCATGTTATGCTGAAGTTATATTGTTGTGTATTTCTGATTTAATATGTTAAACATAAAATTAAATTAACTTTCGCTCACACAAAAACTCATAAACAGTTACCAAAAACACTTTTTTTAATCAGCAAGACATGGAGAATTTTGCACACATTTAATTAAATGGAAATGGATACCTTGCACACATTTTCAAGTACTTCCATTTTCAGATCAGTGGTCAAACCAATGGGTCCCCTGCTAAAACTCTGAACCCACGTATTCTCAGCTACTGTCTCAAATTCTGCAATGTGATTGTAGTCATCGGGCATTGCTGGAAAAAAATCATAATTAGGCTAAGCATTGTTGGAAAAAATGCGATTAGGTAACTAGGTAAGAATTTTTGGAAAAAAGGCGATAAGGTAATTACCACATATCCCTTGTTGGAATTTAAAAAAAGGGCGGTATTTAGGCTAAGCTAGGGGTCTCAAATTCCACAAGGTAACTTACATTTCACCAAATGAAATTTCGAATCAATACTTATTTGCATATGTATCCTTCACTTCATAAAGCTTCCACAAGTAAAAGGTTCAATTTAATGCTTACATCGAACACACCTATCCACACTTTTGATTCGATGAGTGTTGGTGAGGTAAATCCCCTCTACGGACATAGGCGATCCCACTAGCTCTAGAGTGGGTCTAGCCACAAACAAGACACGCTATGACATCAATTCCTAGTTAAGAATGGACAAAGACTTGGTAGATCACTTCCCATAGGTCCTATGCTGTTGTGTCGTCCGAAAGAATGGCTGCCTCCCGCTCCTGATTCGAGAGGTCACAATCCACTCGTTCTCACGCCTGGATACCTACACATACACAAGAAATGAAGATGATACACAACATACTATTTCACATTCCTAACTATCAATCAGTCGAAGAAGACTAAATCATATGCATTAAATAAACATAAAATAGATATGGAAACAATATCATAATCGAGTATATTAATTTAAAGAAGGAAGAGTACAACCAGGCTTCGACGTTGCAATCTCCTCCAGCAGGGTTCCAGAAGATCACGTCTCACAAATCTCTTTGGGAATTTGGACGGGGCTCTCTCTATGGGATCCTCCTTATTTCGACCTTCTTTATAATTATTACTCAGCTATAATGTCTCTTCACCAAGTTCAGCTTCTTGGCTATATGTTCAGCTCTGTTTCAGCTCTAGTTCAGCTCTAGTTCAGCTCAAGTTCAGCTAGCTTGTGTAAAGGGAGAAGGCTTGTTTATATAGAGGGAGAAGGAGAATTTAGGATCCCTATAATCATGGGGGGAGTCCTATCCTCTTAGAATGTTCCATCAACCATTTCCTAAAGGAAGAGATCCGTGGTTTATCGAGTTTAACCACTTGCAATGAGTCATTCCTGAGGTGGTTAAAGGAAACTTCTGCCTCCAATTTGTTAAAAAAACATTCCCAAAAAGGCTGGCGCGGGCTTAACACAAGGACAGAGTGCCAGCTGGTGCAGCCTCTAGTGCAAATTTTCCCCATTGGCGCCCGGGATGAACTGGCTACCTGCGCCAATGCCAAAACCTGGGTTTTTAAGTGCTTTCTGAGGAAATGTTCAACAGGAAGAATCATGTCCTTATGCAGAAGGATGCTAAGAAGGTATTTTCATAGTTTGACGCTGCTCACAGGTCACAGAAAATACCCTCCAATATGCGGGGCGAGGGATTGTAGGGACGGTGACAAAATGCTGTGTAAGAGATGCCCCCTAAAGCATGAGGTCCGAGAGAGAGGGAGGGGTGAAATGCTTTATGAGAACGCGTTCGAACAAAACAATCCTATTGGAAAACCTGCAAGTACGAATACAAATGATACATCTGATATATGACATGTGGCATGGGCACAACCATCCATAAGAGAGTATATAAACAATGAGATCCAAGGTATGGACATAGCCATCCAGCAATAGGGATCAATAAATAGACTCAGGTATGGTCGTAGCCATCCAATCAAAGGAGTCATAGAATAAGTCATAATAATCCACAAAGAACCCGCAGCATGGATTTCATCAGACAAAACCCAGGGTCTTGCGCTCCATCTCGACCCGAACACGGTACAAATTCGAGCACGCGAATATGTGAGCTGAAGTAGAACATGAAAGAACATCGTCTGATTACCAGCCAATGATGAAAGTTGTTAACAGACGCGAGAGGAACCACCAATAATGACTATGGCTCTCAAGGTTCAAAAGGTACAATCCACGGCATGTGAATAGTGATCTAACATCGAACACCCGCAGAGTCAATCGATCGAAGGCCAATGATGTGGACCTTACGTTGAGTGCGAAGAACCTGCCATTGAGGCATGCAGGCTCCAAGGTACCTGAAGGGAGTCTCTAGACCAGCTTCCTGGATAATGATCTAGAGTTGACAGGAAGTGACCTTGATCGAAGGTGGGCCATAATGTTTCCCACATCATCGACACGAGACAGAGGAATATGATGTTTGTGAATCAAGACCAACAGAGAATCAGAGGGAGGTTGAAAACAGCAGAGGCAAAATTCTCTTGAACATATCGGCGACACGACACTGGATTTGGCAGTATTTGACATCAAGGGATCTAAGTTCATGGTGACGTGGCAAAGAGCAGATGAGCGGTCAAAAGAGATTACCCAAACCCATGGAGGCAAGCAGACAACGAGATGAGATGTCCCCAACCTGACAAGAATGCAGACAAGTGCCATGTTCAAGAGTGACATACTGCCAACACGACTAAAATCTTGGTTCCATTTTCCCCCACCATTTCTAGCGAGTACCCCAATTATTTTTTAAAACAAGCATGAAGGGGATAGCATGTGCTTGCGATGTAAGTTTGTCCTTAGGATAAATCCAACCTAGTACATTTTACGAGCCCTAGGAAGGAGGAACTCGAGTAACTTCATGACGACGGAGTCCGATGTCATCAGTTTTTAACGAGCCTGACAAAGGAAGAACTCAGCATCTTTTCATATTTAGAGAGTTTGAAAAGAAGGCGGAAAAGAAAACTCCAGCAGTCCCTTTTCGTAAATAGTCCCTCAGATCCGAAAAGGTAGAAAACTGTGTCTGAGAGAACCTCCTAGTCGCGATAGGCTAGGGTATTCCTTTTTCGTACATAATTTTTCCCAGCCTGAAAAAGGGGTAAATGTATACTGGGTAGATATCGTTTCGCAGCCAATTTAACAAGTTAAAAAAGACAAGCAACTCAGCAATCTTTTCAGTTTTAGAGAGTCAGAAAAGAGCTGAAAGATGACTTCTCCTGGAGGAACGAGTGGTATTAAGGGTAGCTACTAGTTCCAATAATGGTGGAACTGCTCAGAACAAATAAAGGCCAAGAGGATGGCTAACAAGACCACTCATCGGAGCAGTTCCTCAGGGATGGGTAAAACAACCAAGTGAAGGCATATGATCAGCCAAGCAGATAGTGACGATGGAGTGAGAAAACCAAGGCTCATCTGGAAAAAAAAGTTGATAAAATGGCAATCACAAGAGGTAAAATAAGAATGGTTTCATTTTTACACAAGCTTGAAATCAGGAAACTCTGCTTGAAGTTGGTTTCATTTTTACACAAGCTTGAAACAAAGATAAACTATGCTTGAAACCGGTTTCATTTTTACACAAGCTTAAAACGGAAACAAACTATGCTTGAAAAATTAAGCATTCCCCCAGCATGGTGACTCAATTCGAGGTACATGCCCCCCAAGCTTCAGTCCATGCACCTAAGTAAACAGATGGAGGGAGTGAAGGTTCAGTTACGAGATCCAGAGGAAGACTCAATTGGGATTTTACTAGATCTGATCAAAGACTCAAATTGAACAGGAAAGTATTTCATTGTTTTAACGAGGTTGACACATTAAAAGAACTATCCTCAAGGCCTAATTCATTTTTCAACGAGGTTGACATAGAAAATGAACTATCCTCGGAATACCTTGTTTCATTTTTTAAGGAGCTTGACACAAGAAAATGAACCATGCTCCAACCAACTTGTTTCATTTTTTAAGGAGCTTAACACAAGAAAAAGAACCCTGCTCCGACCACAATTCATCATGATGAATAAGAAGTCATAGAATCCAAAGGGTTTGACTCCACTGGGGATCAGTGTGATTTTGTCTTTCGTCTATTAGATCTTCTTCTTGGTCTTTTCTTGCTTAGCTTGCCTTTCTGGGTTGTTTTGCTAAGTCTTAGGCCCCTGTTCAGCCCCAGAGGATCAGTTTTGACCTCTGTTTTTTCCAAATTTTCATCTTTTCAAGGTTGGCTCGATTGGCGCGGTTTCCAACCTGACAGCCGCGCCCACTGGCGCGAGTTGGCAGTTTATCTCCCGCGCCATCCCCTGTCTGGTGCGGATTACAGCCAAAAAGTCGTGCCAATTCCTATAGGTGCTAGGGTTTCCCTTGTTTTGGAGTTTTTTTCCATCCTGGTGTCTCTGGGTGTTTTCTTGACTTGATTTGAATGCTTTGGGTTTGTTTGTGACTGTGATAAGCCTTCTTCCTTCGGTTGTTTGTCCATTTCTTTTAGCATCATGGCTTTAGGGCTTTCTAGTGCTTTGATATGTTGAGCCTTCTGTTGGATTTTGGGTCTCTTGTTTTGCGGTCACCTTCGTTATCTGCTTGATTGCATTCAACTCCCTAGATCCATTTTGAGTGGTTTCTTTTGGTGAAATGAGTCTTGAGTGAGTCTTGTCTCTTTCATTCAGTTTTGCTTCCTATCACTCCAAGCATAGCTCACATTGCTTGTATGGGTCCGTTTTTACATCTTTCTTCGATTTGAGAGATTGTGACATTGGTTTGAGTTCTTGTCTTGTTTTCTTTTGAGTTGTTTGAGTTGCTTTGTTTCGAATCCCGCATTGACATTCTCGAACTAGTGTGAAGATTCATTTTTTATGTTATTTAGTGCGATGTTTGCTCTATTACATTGAAAAAATCAAAATATATTTTGTGCTTTCATTTTTTTGTTTGCATCGTAGGATTGGAAAATATTTTGCATAACTAGCATTCAACATTCTAGGAAATATTTTTTGTTCTCATTAGTTTGCATCAGGTTCTATGGTGAATACTTCTGTGTGTTCTCATTATTTGCTATCGCTTGAAATTCCTAACCTTATCGTAGATAGCTCTTCCCCAGTGGAGTCACCAATTTTTAGTGAGGCAAATACCCTCTACGGACAGAGGCGATCCCAGTAGCCCTAGAGTGGGTCTAACCACAAACAAGACACACTATGACATCAATTCCTAGTTAAGAATGGACAAAGACTTGGTAGATCACTTACAGTAGGTCCTGCGCTGTTGTGTCGTCCGGAAGAATGGTTGCCTCCCGCTCCTGATTTGACAGGTCACGATCCGCTCGTTCTCACGCCCGGATACCTGCACATACACAAGAAATGAAGACGATACACAACATACTATTTTGCATTCCTAACTATCATTCAGTCGAAGAAGACTAAATCATATGCATTAAATAAACATAACACAAAGATGGAAACAATATCATAGTCGAGTGTATTAATTTAAAGAAGGAAGATTACAACCAGGCTTCAATGTTGCGATCTCCTCCAACAGGGTTCTAGTAGAGCACGTCTCACAAATTTCATCGGGAATTCAGACGGGGCTCTCTCTACGAGATCCTCCTTGGTTCTACCTTCTCTATAATGATTACTCAGCTATAATGTCTCTTCTCCAAGTTCAACTTCTTGGCTATATGTTCAGCTCTGTTTCAGCTCTAGTTCAGCTCTAGTTTAGCTAGCTTATGTAAAGGGAGAAGGCTTGTTTATATAGAGGGAGAAGGAGAAGTTAGGATCCCTATAATCATGGGGGGAGTCCTATCCTCTTAGAATGTTCCATCAACCATTTCCTAAAGGAAGAGATCCGTGGTTTATCGAGTTTAACCACTTGCAATGAGTCATTCCTGAGGTGGTTAAAGGAAACTTCCACCTCCAATTTTTTAAAAAAACATTCCCAAAAAAGTTGGCGCGGGCTTAACACAGGGACAGAGTGCCAGCTGGCGCGGCCTCTAGTGCAAATTTTCCCCATTGGCGCGCGGGATGAACTAGATACCCGCAGCAATGCCAAAGCATGGGTTTTTAAGTGCTTTCCGAGGAAATGTTCAATAGGAAGAATCATGTCCTTATCCAGAAGGATGCAAAGAAGGTATTTGCAGAGTTTGACACTGCTCACAGGTCACGGAAATGGCCCTCCAATATGCGGGGCGAGGGATTGTAGGGACGGTGACAAAATGTTGTGTAACATTGAGTGTGTGACCAATCTCATTTTCTTAGCAGTTGTTTTCCATTTTGGATCTAGAAAATCCCCCTCCTCGGGTGATCTACCTAATCGATGTAACATCCTTACATTAAATATGATCTCTATAAACACTTTTGTGTAATTGAGCATCTCGTCATAATTTTAGATTGTTTGCTTGGAAACTCAGTGTGGTTAATCTAATAAAATTATTACTAGTAAAAGTTCATTCATGTTCTGATAATGATATTGAGGCATGTACTTGTGTTACTATTCATTGTGCATCAATGGTTTAATCATGTATTAATGCTAATTTAAAGAATAATGCTTTAAAATAATTAATGTCAATTGATTAATTATGAATTAGTAGATTTAATTAAAAATTGCTAATTAGACTGCAATGTTAATTGACTAATTACTTAATTTTTTTATGTCATATTTATCAACATAAACGTAATAAAACATTTAAGTGACTCTTAAAAACCCAAGGAAGAGGCACACAGGTTAGAGTCTGAGCAAGTTAGCCATTAATGCATGGCGGTCTCATCTATGTTTCGTTCCCTAAAAGGGTAAATTTTTGGGTAATGAAAGGAAAGGGAGGGGTAAGAGTTCCCTCTCAATCACATTTGGAGGCAACCCCAAACAAAATTAAATACAAGAGATGAGGAGAGTAGGGTGTCAAAAATTTTTGGTGTTGAAGAGAATTCTCAAGTAGTAAACCTATGCAAGAACATTACACGGGGGGAATAACACAAAAGAGTGGCTCCACCTTCATTAGTTTTCTTTTCCCATATATAACAAAGCTTGAGCATGAAAAATGAGTGATTGAACATACAAGTTCTTGCTTAGATTAATAAACCATGGTGCTTGTTGCTACTGATAAACCATTGTGCTTTTGTATTGAAAAACGCAACAAGAAATTCTTAATTTTATTTTCCCTTGATTATATTGAGAAAATTCGAATTTCGACATCAACCAAGGGGGCTCTAAAGGGTAGTATATGATGCTCTTGTGCATATGTGGTTAAACAAAAAATCCCCCTTTCGTTTTCATTAAGTGTTCCTGATACAAAATCCATATTATAGTCGAGGCCCTAAAAATTAGATGAATTCCAAGTACATTGAATGTATTGTCTATAAATAACATTTCTAACAACTTGACACAAACATACAATGGTGTCATTTATATTGGTGGTGTAAATAACTTGATGAATTGTGTTACAACTTTAATCTCTAGAGAGGCCTTGTCTTTTTGAGTGATCTATTCATTTCCAACTCCTTGTGTGAGAGAGCACTACAAGATCCATCTGAACATGAAGTGTGGATATTGTGAGTGATTCAAATCGAGGCTTGGAAAATTATCTAGTTTTTCTATGTTTGGTATACATGGTAGTAATGGCATTACCCACAAACACATGATAACCTCATAACTAATACCTAGTTATCTAAAAATCAAATGTTTCCAATATGCTCAATTAGAGGTGAAGGATTCTTCTAGGAGGTCAATATGTTGGTTTGGGGTGTTATTTTGAGCCTCAAATACTTAGTGGTTAAGGGCTTCAAGGGTAAAGGTTTAAGTTCCAAGGGATTTAGGGTCAAAGGATTTAGTGGTTAAGGTCAGAGGATTTAGTGGTATTAACCACTACTGGGGGTTCCCCTATCGATTGCTCTCGCTACCTTCCCTCTAGGTCCCCTAGCCCCTTATATGAAATTAGGTCCTAAGCCCCCTTCTCATTCTCTAATGCTAGGATTATATATCATAGTAAACCATGCTTACACCTCTAAATTATACCCATCCATGCAACCCTTGTGTCCCCGTGACCCGTTATTTCACATTCCCCAACGCACAAATCAAATATTTGGATGTATCTTGGATGACTTGTCACATTCCACTAGCTTCACGCATGAATAGGAATTCCCATCATTTAAGAATTTTTTGGAAGGTTTTCATGGCATATTCAAGGGCCACATTTACAAAAAAAGTGCATTTTATAAGTATATGTTAGATGGATTAAGGACTATAGGGTTGTTGACAGGGAAAAAATTCCACCTTGCCAATAAGGGGGAATTAATCACCCGATCGTAGGTCCCAACTAAAACTGCTCTCGTTTTGAATGGCCAATCCCAACAGATTTTAAGGACTATTATAAGGGTCACGGGTTTCAATAAATATGTACAATCTGCAATAATTATACAACCAAGCCTGCATAATCCATTTATGCTTCTTTCCAAATGTGCTTGTACCTTGGTCTAGCCTTAACAGCTCCCCAACAGTGCAAACAATCCAAAGGAACCCCAAAATTCCCTTTTAGAACATGTTTCTAAAGTCTGCATGAATTCTGGTTCAAGTGGGTCACTTGGGTCACAGACGCCCCCAGCACCCTGAACACGTTTCTGCACGCGGGTCACTAGGGTCATGGCCTGCATGCATTTCCTAAATGCGTTCGGGTCGCGTTCTACCCGACCCGACCCTGATGAACGACCTTCGCGCCTTCAAAAATTGTTCTGCATGACGTCTTGAACACGGACATGTTGTACGAACTCGACTCGACCTGAACATGCCTGCCCTGAACACTGTTCTATACACATCCTACGGAAGGAACTCAACTCGACCCTTCCCTGAACATTGTTCTGCACGCACCCTACAGAAGGAACCCGACTCCACCTGCGAGTGAACATTGAACGTGTTTTTACCCGACTCGACCCAGACTTCGTTTCTTTGCTGCGGCTTCTCCCCAACCCGAACGCGTTTGGGCGGGCGCCCTCACACGGCATGCCCGACCGAGTGAAGGCACAAGGGAGAAACCGGAAAACGGACCGCACGAATGTCATGCACAGGACAACCGTGCGGTCACAACTTAGAAAAATTGATACGGCCACCCTCAACCAAAACGACCCGACCGGAACGCGTTTGGGAGGGCGCCCTCACACGGCGCGCCTGATTGAACAAAGGCACAAGGGAGCAAACGGCAAACAGGCCACACGAATGTGCACAGGGCACCCGTGTGGTCACAACTTAGCAAATTTGATACGGGCGCCTCAACCGAAACGACCCGACCCAAACGCCTTTGGGCGGGTGCCCTCAACCAAAATGACCCAACCTGAACGCGTTTGGGTGGGCGCCCTCAACCGAAACGACCCGACTCGAACGATTTTGGGTGGGCACCCTCAAACAAAATGACACGACGCGCCTGACCGAACGAAAGCACTAGGGAGCAAATGGAAAATGTGTCGCACAAACGTGCACAAGGCACCCATGCAGCCACAACTTAGCAAATTTGATGTGGCCGCCCTCGAACGAAACGATCCGACCTGAATGCATCTAGGCAGGCACCCTCACACGGTACAACACGACACGCATGACTGAACGAAGGCATAAGGGAGCAAACAGCAAACGGTCCGCACAAACGTGAAAAAGGCGCCCATGCAGTCACAACTTAGAAAATTTGGTACGACTGCCCTCAAACGAAATGACCCAACCCGACCTGAATGCATTTGGGAGGGTGCCCTCACACGGCGCACCCAACCGAATGAAGGCACAAGGGAGAAAATGGAAAACGGGCCGCACGAACGTGCACAAGGCACCCATGGGAGGAACTGTTTTTTAAGCTCCTCATTTAATCTCTCCTTGTGTAATTTCTAGAATGATAGATACATGTGAATGGATGGTCATTTAATTAGACCTATGCATCCTTGTGATAAGCGTGAAAGGCCACAACCTCAAGCTCATATAATATCCACTAAATTATAAACGTAAAATGCAAATAAGTAGGAGGACAACTGGGAATAAAACCATGAAATCATGTGTTTACATTATGGCTAAACGTTATGCTCATGTCATTCTAACAACACAAGATATAGGGAAGATTCTAAAACCTCATATAAAAGAAACGCGTAGTCTAATGAGGCCATAATTTCATCCATAAAACAATAGAAATTATAGCATGATTTTGCAAAAATCTGGTGGAAGTTATTGAAATTGTAGGTCATCCATAGTGGGATTTTTTGAAGAATTTATTGTCATCTTCTAGCAAGAAAATGGTCATCCGAACAAAATTATGGCCTTGTTGGAAAATTCCTAATAGAAATGCACTTTTGATATTTTCTAACAATTTCGGCAATTTTGGCGCTGCAATAATCTGACAACAATGATGACATTTACGATAATGAAAATAAAGATGAATGAGCTTCTCTTGGTTTCAAGAATAATTTGTTCTCTACTGAATAGGGCCAACCACGTGAAGGTGGAAGCTCATATATATATATATATATATATATATATATATATATATATATATATATATATATATATATATATATATATTAAATAACAAAATTACTACACTGATATATGGAATAATATATTAAATATGTAACAAGCCTCATATCGTCACCATTCTGACATTTTGTAAATGGTATTTTCATATCGTGGCTATTCCGACGATATTAATAGCCTATGTCGCACTTCTGACGTTTTTTATCCATGTCGTTATTCTGACGTTTTGTGAACGGTCTTTGTGAACGTGTCAGGGTGCCCTAGGAAACGCGTTCGGGTGGGTTGGGTCATGTGAGGGTGCCGAGGGAAACGAGTTTGGGTGGGTCGGGTCGGGTCAGGTCGTGCCATGTGAGGGTGCCCAAGGAAACCCTTGAGTCTGTCATATTTCAATTTTTGTTGTAATAAATTCTCATTTTTTATATGGCTTCACTCACACGATCTAACCCGAATGTGTTTCCTATCGCGCCCTCACATGGGACGACCCGACCTACCCAAACAAAGGCATGACAACGATCAAAACAGAAAAAAAATTGCATAAATGTGTAGTAAAAGGAACACAGGCAATCACAACTTAGAATTTTTTATACGACCACCCTCACACGACTCGAACCACCTGAACACGTTTCTCTAGGCACCCTCAAATGACCCGAGACAACCTGACCCGCCTGAATGCATTTCCCTCGGCGCCCTGACACAACCCAACCCGACCCTCCCTGACCTGGGCAAATGCGTTTCCTTGTATGCCCTCACATGACTCGACCCGAACTGACCCGACCTGATCAAAGGCATTTCCTTGGGCACCCTCACACGACCTAACTTGAACCGACCCCCCTGAACGCGTTTCCTCGGACACCCTCACATGACACAACCTCAGAAAACCCACCCAAATGTGTTTTCCTGAGTGCCCTCACAGGACTCGACCCAACCCAACTTGACCCGCTTGAACGCTTTTCCTTGGGTGCCCTCACAAGACACGACCCAACCCGACCCACCTGAACGCGTTTCCTTGTGTGGCCTCACATGACACAACCTAATCGAACCCTACCTGACCCACCCAAATGTGTTTCCTTGGGTGCCCTTACACAACCCAACACGACCCAACTTAGACATGTTCTTTGGGCGCCCTCACATGACCCGGCTGACACGACCTCCGACTAGACCAACCTCATGACAAAAGCCAGGCCCAACCCAGCGACCTCACCGACCCAACGACACGCGATAACACGGCCCCACCCCACCAGTGGTCAGCTTTGCCTGGACAAAGGCAATTGGGATGTGAATCTTGCAAAAAGGCTAAAGGGATGACATGCATGAACATAGGAGAGGGTAATAGAAAGTTTGAGCAGAAGGCTAGAGAGGGAGAGCTATTGAAGGTAGAGAATATTCATTCACCCAAGATCAATGTAAACTTTGATCAACTTATTTCTTGCATTGTTGTAAATATATTTGAGTGTAGAACAATGCCACAAGGCATTGCAAGTAAGAAAAAAAAACTTTGATCTCAAAAAACATCATTTAATGCTTCAAAATGACCTAAATGTTTTTAGACCTTAATCCTCGAAACTAGGAATTGCTGTTAAAAATAAACTTGAAAGCTAATTCCTCTATTTTTTCTTACTTTGAAAACATCAAAATAAATAACAAAGTAAAAGAATTGAGAAATGGACCTTTGAGACCAGAATCTATATTATAATGAGAGTAGTAAAGCTAACTTTGTACTCACACTTCCATCAACACTCTTTAAATTATCATGTATATTATATCATTGCTAACATTTAATCCTTTAGTAATATTGATTTCTACGTGCGGGGTTCCCTTTACATGTATTACTAAAAACCTATTAAACCGAAAATATATGAAAAGTTAATCATTACTATGTGAGGTTTAGTTACTCTATTTCCCGCATCAAACCCCCTTGAAACTAGGTATTCCTCTACATTTAAATTTTAAAATTCAATTTATTAAAGAATAAACATATCTACCCCCAAAGTTAATTTTTACTTAGTTTGGATTAAATTAGACATTAAAATCATTAGAATTAATGTTGGAGGATGATTAAAATTTTTAACTTTAATGGATAAACTCAATTGTGAACATATAGATTATTATAAACTTTGTAGTGTTGTTTTCTTCTTTTTACCAAAGTGGGTGAAAGGAACATATCAATGTGGGCTAAAGGAACATATTACAATACTCTTGAAGGTACATGCATTAGGGACTACATTGATGTGATAGATTTGGTGGATGCATACATGAAGCCTTAGTTAATGTTCATCCTAGTGAAGTAGAGTTATATAATGTTGGCTCGGGAAAGGGTATGTAAGCTATAACTATAGTTTTTGCATATTGTTTTATTATGTCGAGTCTAATTTATTTTAGACCTTTTTCTTACCTATGCCATTTTGATGTGGACAAGAGGTACTTAAGGAGTGTTCGAAAATTAATAACAAAATTTAATATTAGATTATGATTGAAAATTTACAACGTGATTTAATATTAGATTACTTAGTGATCCTTCCAAAATTAACCAAGAGTTAAATTTGACCGCAAAATATACAAATCTTAGCGAAAGCCTTACTATGGCTTAGAAATGGCACAAAGAACATTTTAATGGGTATTATAATGATTTAATATTTTTTATTTGGTAAATAGTGTGGTATCTATATGTTAATATTATATAGTGTGGTTACGACGTTTGGTGAACATGTCACAACACCGACGGTTACCCTCCAACCAGTGCAATACCGACGGTTGTCTTCCACTCGTAGCAATACCAACGTTTGGTGAACAAGTTGCAACATCGATAGTTACCCTCCACCCATCATAGTATCAAAAGTTGTCCTCAAAGTAGTAGCCATACCGGCAGTTGCCACTAAAACGTCTCTAAATGTCACATGTCACGACATTTGCTCTAAGCAATCCTGTCTGACGCACATATTTTGAGAAATGTCGCATTTCTGACGTTGACAATCCCAGACGTCACAATACCGACTCATATTTTTAGAAATGTCGCATTTCGAATTTTTCTCCAAACCATCGTAATCTGCAAACACATATTTTAGAAACGTATTATTTCGATGTTGTGTCCCAAATTCGCAATGCAGAGCTCATATTTAGAAACGCCAATTTTTCGACGACATACATAAACATCGCAAAACGACGATATCCCTACGTCGATTATAGCAATGAGTTGTTCGCAGACCCCATTTGATAAAAATTGGGGAAATTTTCGACAATACGACAAAAGTGTTGGAACTAAAGTGTTGGAATTTTGACCAAATGTACTAGTGCCCCCTGCACATGTCATGCGTTCTGTGCTAATTATAAAACATTCGTCACTATCTTCTCGAGTGTCCTAAAAGCTCCATGGCATAGATGACCCATTCTCCTATGCCACAATTCATTCAAATCTCTCCCGTTGCTACTGGTGTTGTTGACTAGTGCCTTTGGAGAATCAACCTGCAATTTATATAACATGTTTTTTCGAACCCTAATCTACTTCACCTTCTTCCAGTTCTAGTTTTTTAGGAACACCTTCTTCCATACAAATTTGACATCATATCCCTTGTCATGTAGCTCTAAGACTGAAACTAGGTTCATACCTAAGTCTGGTACATGTAACACATCTATAACAATGGTGCTTTCTCTTGACTCCCTTTCAATCTTGATGGTACCTCTCCCTACTGGAGTACATTTAGTTTTGTTTCCCATTTGGATCTGGAAATCCGTCTACTTCTCCCTATATCTAGAGAAGTATTCTCTAACTCTTGTCATGTGTGCTGACACTCCACTATATATATACCAGATACCCGACGAAGTCAAGCTAGAGAGACAAATTATATGAGCGAACTCATCTTCCAATTTAGAAGACAAATTTGTAGCACCTTGAATTATGAATCTCTATACGACCATACTGGAAAATATGAGAAACTCAAATACACAAGAGAAGTCCTGGGTATAATTATTTGTGTGATTTTATCTTCCTTTCCCTATGTTGATATGCAACTGTAAAACCCTTGCTGCAAAATCTCTACGCTATATCTGCTCTATGAAATCTGATATGCTCACTAGAAACCATACCCGACAACCACACTGCTTGTTGCGACTTCTTTAAGACAAATCAAGCTTTTCCTTCGACCTGGACTAGAAACTGATATGTTGCCTATTTGCAGCTTCCACTAACTAGCTGGGTTGCGCAAATACAGTTCTATGCTTCATATCTCTCTTTGAACCAAAGAAGCAAAAATCGCGATCGGGATTAAATCGGCGAGGGGAAAAAATCGGAAAAAATCGTAAAAATCGGGAAAAAATAGGCACATACAAAAATTTTCAATTTTTTTCAATTTTTTTAATATCTAAAGCATCTACAGCATAAAATAAATGCATTGACACATAAATATGAAAAAAAACTAATATATAAGATGTGTAATATCATGTCTAGTGCTACATCACACATAAAATTGAATCCTGTCCTGAATACTAAGTCCTGAGTCTCAAGAGTCAACTCAGCCTCAAAATATCAACAAAAAATATAATAATGTATCTCATATCATGAGTCATACTGTCATATACAAAGGAATGTCAATGCACCATATAACCTATGGTCCTATACTATTGATTTCCTCTGCCCCTCTTGCGAGAAAATACAACAGCTTTGCCTTTCTCTCTAGATGAAGAAGCTGGCGGGACTGGCAATGGGCTTTGTACTAAGTCCCGAGTCTCAAGAGTCAACTCAGCCTCAAAATATCAACAAAAAATATAATAATGTATCTCATATCATGAGTCATAATGTCATATACAAAGGAATGTCAATGCACCATATAACCTATGGTCCTATACTATTGATTTCCTCTGCCCCTCTTGCGAGAAAATACAACAGCTTTGCCTTTCTCTCTAGATGAACAAGCTGGCGGGACTGACAATGGGCTCTGTCGTGCTCTAGAAGTAAAAAATGAAGCACCAGAACGAGAACCTGAAGCACTAGGAGCTAAAGGAGGCAGACCACGTCCTCTACTGGTAGTAGTGGTAGGTGGTGTCACCTCCTCCTCCTGCTCCTGCTGTTGCTGCTCTTCCTCCTCGTCCTCCTCCGAGTCCTCCCCCTCCACTACCTTCTGCTCTATCCAATCAGGGACTGACTCCATGACAAGCCTCTCAACCTCAACCCTCCATTCAGCAGTGGTGTCAATCGCATCTAAAGAGATGGCCTCCATATCAGGGGTCCTCTCAAGTTGTCTCACCCACAATCTAAGATTGTAGTAGACGTAAACCATGTCATTGAGCCGCTGGGCCTCCAACCTGTACAAGGGTCATAAATTAATAAATTAAATATTTAATGAATTCAAAAAATTAGTTGGAATATTTTAAGTTTTTTACCTGTTGCGCCTTTTGGTGTGTATTTTTTCAAATACACTCCAGTTGCGCTCGCATCCTGAAGAGCTACATGTTTGGCTAAGTATTCTAATGGCAAGTTTTTGGAGTTTTGGTAATCTGCCACCGTAGCTCCTCCACCATGCATCTACAAGTTACAAGTTACAACAAATAAGATAAACTTATAAAGTTACAAACATAAGAAAATTTTAAAATAATGAAAATCTTACCTGGCATTTTAGTAGTCCTATCCTGGACAGCCATGTCGAAGCTCAAGGTGCCACCTGCCATTCTGTATACCTCCATCTCTTTGGATATCTCTGCACGTTCTGATGGATTTGGCACCATCTTCTGAACACAAGTGAAAAAGCCATCCATGACCTCAGCATCAAATAGAAAACCACATGAATAAGAAAATGCGGGGTTCAGGAAGAGCCCTGCAGCATGAATGGGACGATGGAGTGTGTTGTTCCATCGATCATCAATCACTTCCCATAAAAGAAGTTGTCTCTGAAACCCCTCATCACCCTTATCATCATAATAGCTATGAACAGCTTCTTTGGCCCTATCCATGGCCTCATACAAGTAGCCCATTGCGGGCTTGTCTCCATCCACCAATCTAAGAACCTTTACCAAAGGTTCACTAATGCTGCACACCTCTTCCACTCCAGCCTAGAAACTTTCCTGATATGACACCAACCTGCAAATGGCTTGTCCCTCTGATTTGCGGCTGATAGTCAAAGCACGCCACTCATCTGAAAGAAACATTCTCTTCAAATCCCACTTAGAATTCAAGAGGGATTGAAGAGAGATGAAAGTAGTGGCAAATCGTGTAATAGCAGGCCGCACCAACTCCTTCTTGTTGGTGAATGTCCTCATCAAATGAAGCACAGATCCATGATTATATATAAATTTTGTGATTCTCTTTGATGATTCTACAATATCTTTGACAAAATCAATCTTGTTGATGTCCTCCAACATCAAATCAAGGCAATGTGCAGCACAAGGCGTCCAAAATATGCTCGGATACCTCTCCATAAGCATCTTGCCAGCAGAAACATAGTTTTCAACGTTGTCCGTTATGATTTGGACAACATTTTGGGGCCCAACCTCCAGAATGAACACATCTAATAAATCACATAATAATCTTGCATCTTTGACATGTGCAAATGCATCAACAGATTTCATAAACAATTTCCCCTTGGGACAACTGACCAAGAAGTTAATAAGGGTCCTACCCCTTTGATCAGTCCAACCATCTGACATCACAGTGCATCCTGTGACTTCCCATGATGCCCTTAACTCTTCCAATCTCTTGGTGCAGTCAGCTTTCTCATTTTGCAAAATGCGCCCTTTAAGGTCATTATATGAAGGGGCTTTGTATCTTGGGCCAACAACAGCGATAGCATCAAACGTAACCTGATAAAATGGATTGTTCCTGGCAACATTGAAAGGAATATCACTCCAAAGAAATAGTTTGCCCAACAACTTATCAGCTTCTTCCTTCTCCTTTTTTTTAATAAGGGAGGAGATAGATGGCTGTGCCCCGGGAGTGGTTCTAGGAACAAAAAATGAGGAGGCAACTGCGGGGCTGCATGTAGAAGAGGCTGATGCTGAAGAGCCACTACCACTCTCACGGTTAACTCCAAACCCTGATATTTGACTCTTCAGAGCTGCTTTGCTGACTTTAGCGGTTTCCATTTCTCCCAATGAGTTCATGGCTCTTCTGATTATTTCTGGATTGGTGTTTTTGCAAGGGCCTACTTCATGCCCAGGAATTTGTGCCAGGTGGTATTTCAACCTGTATACCCCCCCTGACATGTGTTGACCACATAATTTGCAAGTCAAGTTTAATCGGTCAAACCCCCCATCAGGTTCACCAAATTCCCATAAAGGATCTAATTTCCTTGGCATGTTGGAAACTTTGAACTTTGAATGTTGAAATTTGAACCTAGGGCACAAGAAAAATTGCAAGTTAAAAAATAAAATAAAAAAATTACAATTTTACATACAACATTTTGATTTTTTTCACAAAAAAAAAACCTCAACTCAATGCAAAAATAATGGGAAAAAATACATGTTGAAACACAAGCAAAAATAATGGGAAGAAACTAAGAGCACAAGAAGAAATATAAAAAACAAAATTTAACAAACAATTTTTTGCATTTTTGACCAAAATAAACCCTCTCCTCTCAATAAAAAAAAAAAAAACACAACCAAATGCAATCACAAATGATGAAAAATACATGGGTAATAGAAACCCATGGAAGAACAAGAAAAAAACAAAAAAAAAAGGGTCAAATTTGATGCCCATACTTGGAAAAAACGTTTTGCCGGAGACACTTGGTCCAAATTCGATTTTTGTTCGCTTGGCTTGCAAGAAATTCTTCACTTTTGTCCAATCTTGGGCTTGTAGATCACGTATCTCCCTCCTTGGCTCTCCTCCTTCACTCCTTAGCTCTCATAACCAAACCTGTCCAAGTAAAAATGAAAAA
>CM076570.1:249640018-249673897 GCA_034641835.2 Pinus albicaulis
GAGATTAAGAATAAATAAGGAGAAGTCATTTCTCATATATGAATATGGAGACGAACAAGAGGTCCTCTTTATTTCTAGTTTTATGGGCATACAAGTTAAACAGCCATCTGCAGGTTTAACTTATTTGGGATTCCGAATCAAGGTAGGTGGATATGGGATAAAAGACTGGGTCTGGTTGGTTGAAAAAATCAAAGCTAAAATTGGTAAATGGTCTCATTGATGGCTCTCTTTAGGAGGTAGACTCATTATGATTCAAGCTGTTCTTTCTCAATACATGGTATATTGGGGACACATTTATCATATCCCAGAAAATATTGTTTCCCTCATCAATCAAACCCTGGAAAATTTCCTATGGGGTGGCTCAAAGAAGAAGACTCATTTCCACCTGACTAAGTTTGTGAATATATGTATGCCGAAGCAGATGGGCGGATGGTGTATTCTCGATATACATAGGTTCAATTGGGCTTTGATGGCAAAATCCCTATGACAGGCCTTCACTGGGAAGGGGATATGGAATGACGTAATTTATACCAAGTATTTGAATAGGGATTCTTTATTACTTCTATATAACAGACAAATTCAGTTGCCCCAATGCCTCTCAAGTATTTGGTTGGGGTTTCAAAAAAAAATTCACTTCTTTGCTGACAAACTTATATCGTTTTTTGGTAATGGACTGAATATTATCGTTGCGAAGGATAGAATTTGTGGGTGCATGAGGAATTTCTTCCATATCCAAAACTTGCCCATAGAATTTCCCAGCGGGGTATTATCTTTTTCAATCAAGTTATACATTATTGGTCTCTTGAGGCTCCCATATTAAAAGATGCATCAATGCTGGGTCTTGATGGTGCAGATGCAGAATATTGGGCTGAATATGTTATGAAGATCAAGGCGGTTGGCCTATGTCATAACAGGGAAGGAGATAAGATCATATGTGATGGTGTACTATACAAGGATGCGATCATTGTCAAGGATATGTATTTATATCTCATTTCGCGAGGTGAATTTTCTGATGTATCAAAGGATTTCTGGCCATTCTGGCACCATTCCATTCCCACCAAGATATTACTATTTGGCCTGCTGGTGTGGAAGAAGTAGATCCTCACATGGGATTCGCTTATGCACAGAGGTTATATGGGACCTGGCAGGTGCACTCTTTGTGAAAAGGATGAAGAATTGGTGAAGCATATTTTCTTTACCTGTCCTATATCCTTATAGATTTGGAACTTGTTTTCTCCTCATCTCATTGATCCCTCATGGACCCCAAATGACTTCATGGAAGCTGTGAACAGATGGGATAAGATTAAATGTAAATATCAATCTTTACCGTTCTTTATTTTATGGTAAATATGGATGGCATGCAACTAGATTATCTTTGAAGGGGGGGAATTTTCTATTCTTGCTACACGCACTGCCATTATGAAATGGATTGGACATCGAGAGGCGGCTACCTTATCAATCCAGGATCGGTCTAGAAGACTCAAACCCCATTCCATATCTCTGCCTGCTCTTTTTTCCATGGGGCATGCTAGGATGGGATGATGGGTTGTGGAGTCTGGATTAAGATATCTTCCTTGGAGTGCATTCATATCTGTTGGAATCCTGGTCTGGGCATAAACATTATGGCAGAACTCCTGGCACTATGGAGTGGACTATATGTTGGTTACAATATTGGGATTCATAATATAATTATTTATGGAGACTCTGAGGTTATCATCTAGGTGGTGAGTGAAACCTTTTCTCTCTCGGCCCCTTCAGTACAGGGATGGTTGCAAAGGATTAAACAGTTGTGGGACAAAATGGGCCATCCTCCGATCTCTCACATATTCAAGGAATTGAACACCAGGGCGGATGGTATTTCAAAGAAAGGGCTAAACATGGAGTTTGGTATCATGAAGGTATCTTAATATAAGCATGGGTCTGGGTTTGGGAAAATGACATACCCATTCCCTGACCAGTTTTCAACGCTTCTTGGTGAGTCTCTTATTTTTTGTATATGGACTGTTATTCTTCTCATTATCTAACAACCTTTTTGCAAGCAAGCGTGGCCCTTTATTCGGACGTCGGCAAGAGGGAAAGTTATGATACTACTATCATATCATGGAAAAGTTATCCTCCTACGATGCCAGATGCGGACCTTCGACTGTCTGCTCAGCTGATTTTCTACCTTACATATACCTGTTATGTCTCTTTCGAAGAGACTATAGTTGCAATTGCAGTTTTCATTCTTTCTGATTACATGGATCTCACTTATTATTCATCAGATAGCAGCATGAGTTGAGCAACAGGAACATGATTCTTTTTTTGGGTATGGTCTGTTACTATTATCATTAGCTAACATCTTTTTCTGTAAGTGAGTGTGACCATTTATCTAGACGTCAGCAAGCGAGCGAGTTATGATAAAGCTATTTTATCTCCTATTATGCCGGATGTGGACTCCTCTGACTATCTCCACTGTGGAATTTCTTCCTAACATATGTTTTTTAGCTCTCCCCCAGAGGGTATGGAGGCTTAATTACAGGTTTCATTTTATCTGATTATAGACACTGCTAGGCTTACAGAGATCTGATATATCATAATCCTGTGCTTTTATCAATGGGAATTCAACAGATGTTTGCTTTCATGCACATTTGTTTATTAGCTGTCCTGGATGCTATATATGGGATACTATGAGACATAATATTTTATGATGATTTGGACTCATCTCACATGTAATTTTCTGTTCTATGAAGCCATATGTTCGACTTGTATGTGTATGAAGCTTCCTTATGGCTTCTCATCATACATACAAATCTCAATGTTTCGATTATGTACTGCTTATTTTCATAAATATACAGTGGTTTTTTTCTTCTGAAAAAAAAAAAAACTATCAGTTCACATTTATAATGAAATTTAGAAAAAGTGCAACAATCACTATATATATAATAAAATAAATTATTTTAATTTTCCAAAATATCAAACAATATATCATTTCCATCTTCTTTGCAATTATCAATGTGGAAGAAGGGTATAAATGTAAAATCATGCAATTAGAATCTTCATTCCCATACTGGGTGTAACTATATCTTTATTGATTGACAATTATAATGAAATGTAGTAAATATTACAACCATCACTATATATAGTAAATGGTTTTCACGATCCGAAATATGAAATATATCAGATTACTCTATATTACTGAATAAAATATTTATGCGATAAATTTATAAATTTATGATTAAAATTAACATAATATTCTTCCAATAGATTTATAGAATTACCATTACAATTTTCTAACCATTAAATTCCAAAACAACATTCTCTGTTTAACATAAAAGACAATTTTTAAAGATTAAGAGGAAACCTATCATCTGATGCAATTACTAGCTATAAATATCATGAATATATTTAATTATAATGACGTTAATACTCAATTAATGATTATTCACATAAAATTATAGTTTAAATATTTTTTTCTTTAATTATAAGTAATTATATTTTGACAAGATCTACATAATCATATTATATTTGACTATTCTTTATATTTATTCTAACTAAACTATGATACAATATTTGTTACAAAAATTGAGACATAGTATAACATTTAGATTAGATATTATAGATAAATTATTCCTACTTTATAAATAAAATATTTCTTAATATCTTTATTTTTTTTGTTTGTCAAATTTTCTCTCATCCTCCATGTTTGACTTGTGGCTTGAGAAATAGCCATCCAGGGGCCACCTAGGGGCATATAATACTACATCTAATATATCAATTGAGCATCACACCCAACCGAGGATCAGACCCAGCCTAGACCACACCAGTGTTAAGTTAACTGGATTTTTTTACTATGTTTCCTCCCCTAGCACAAGGCACAACCAACCTTAGTAAGGTTTGATCTTGAATGGTCTTATATATATATATATATAATTTTATTTATTTTTAAATAAAAAATCTTATTTATTTTTAGCTTATATACCTATACGATTGAATTATTATTATTTTATATATTATATTTCTATTATACTTTGCATTATGATATTTGTTATTATACATTTCATTATATAATAATATTTTTTATAAAGAAAATTAATTATTATCATTTAAAAATTTGTATATTTATTTTAAAAAAATATTATTAAAATAATATGTATTTTTGGCTTATATACATATTTGAATCATTATTCATTCGTATACAATGTTTTCTATTGTATATTGCATTTTTTTTATTATGTAACATAAATTTTCAAATATATTTTTATTTTATAAAATTTATGTTTAGTTGAAAAATTATAAATCCAAATGCTCATTCACATTTATTTGGTAAACCCATGTATACAATCACAATTTTCTAAAATGTTTAGTATAAAATGCAAATTAACTAGTAATTGCATCATATGTTGCAAAGGAAACGTCATAAGGCATAAATTGGAAAGAATCATTACATACAAAAATCTATTATGTGAGTGCATACTTTGCCATTAATTCGCCCCCTTGGATCTAACGAACTAGATCACTGCATTTTTTGGGAGCTTTGGAGGTGATATATACATTCTTCCCATTTTCAAACTGTTAAACCACTGGATCTACCTCCCTTCATAAGCCATAAGCCACAACACTCAAATGTTAAAGACAAACCTTGCAAATATAAAATGCACAGGAATATGAATTTCCAAAACATTTGTATCCTGTGTTTCTAAGAAAATGTCTTTCATAATATTTTACTTAAGATTGGATCGGATTAGTTTTGAAAAATTTAAATTTAACTAAGGAATAATATAAAATGAAAATGCATAGTTTTCAAGATTAACCATGCCTTTAGTATACTACAACTAACTTTTACGATTAGCTCTAAATGATTTCCATATGTGGCACATAGATTCATCATTGTTTTAGTAAAAATGACCCCACTTTCTCAACAAGGGGTGGGAAACCTTGGATAGTTGTTTTTCCTAAGAAGGAAACTAGCTTTGGTGCCCAACAAGATACATCATAGTCTGTTTCTAACAAGTGGATCAGGTGTGTAGGTCTAGTAGTGCGTCCTCATCCAACAACTGCTAAAAATCCAAAATTTTACCAGGTGGGTGGGAAATGTGAACTTCCTCTTCCATAATAGGAGTTTCATAGGGCTTGAGATGATTAAAATTCACCACATTGTGAAGGAAAAGCTCGCAGGTAATATCTACATGACATGCATTCACACCAATCTGTTGCAAAATATTTCAGGGGCCATAGTAGATGGGATTGAGTTTATGTTGTCACTTCCCCTTGAAACAAAATATATGCAGATAAAATTAGACTCGGACACCTACGTAAAATTGTATAGATATTTGATGTCTATTATGGAGTTATATTTAGCAAGGTGAGGGAGTGTGAAGAGAATTAGATACTTGGGAATGGATGTGATCCAATTTCTAAATAAAGGAAGATGCCTTGTGTTGCTTCTTGCGTTGGTGATGGAAGACAAATGGAGGAAGGGAGTTGGGCATATTGTATAGGGCCAACCACTGGTAACCATAACAACCATATTATAACTATTTTGTAGGTTATGCAAATAAGAATCACACTATTTATTTTTGGTGTAGTGAACACAAATGGCTTGTAAGAGGCTGTGGTTTATTACTTAGGTATGACCATTTGGTTTTTGTTTTGGAGTGATTTATAGAAAACCTAGGGGGCGTGAATATCATAAAATACTTGGAATGGATGCACCCCAATTTATAAACAAAGAAGGATTCGTTGTGCTGCTTCTTATGTTGGTGATGGGAGACAACAGGAGGAAGAGAAATGGGCAGCTTGTAAGGGACAGATGCTAATAACCATAACAACCTTATTATAACTGTGATTTAGGACATGGAAGATAGAATCCCACTATTTATTTTTTGTGTAGCAACACATAGGGATTGTACCAGACTGCAATTTATTACTTTTTTCTGCCCATTTATTCATTTGCAAATGAAAGTAGAGAAATGAAGTTGACAACCTAATAACTGTTGAAATATCTTCCAAAAGGTGTTGCAAAAAATAATCATGTGAGAGTAAACCTGTATTCATTTTCAAATAAAAGTAGAGAAATGAAGTAGACAACCTAATAACTGTTGAAATATCTTCCAAAAGGTGTTACAAAAAATAATCATGTCAGAGTAAACCTTTGCATATAATTCTCCTTGGAAGGATTTCGTTGTTGATATTGTGTTACATGCTTGATTGTCTTAATTCTCTCTTTCATCCATTGTTTCTTGAAGAGAGTGAACTAATGAATGAGCCACCTTCAATTACTACTAGTAGTCTTATGTTAGTTTGTTGTTTATGTATTATTGTCGGAAATCATATAAATGATCTTTTTCCATATATCAATATTTGTAATTTGAATTAATGGAATGGTTGTTGGTAATGTGAAAATGGATTCAACACCCTAAAATCCCCCTATTAAAACAAGATTGTACAATATTCATATTAAATATTTACAATTTCATTAGTTCAAAATTATTCTATCTTTTGACAATAAACATATTCGATTATATTGATTTTTCTTCCAATTATTTAGAGCATTTAAAAAATAAAAATTCCTATCATTAAACAAAAATAAAAATTTGAATTTAAACATTTGCTAATTGCATATTGTTTAATTTATTAAGAAAGCATCGTAGTTGAATAGAAATCAATGGTTAAAAGTCTTAAAAACTATATAAATTGTTTTTTTATACAATAATAATAATTAAACCATTAATTTCAAAAACTCATTTAGAATTCACTAAAAATAAATTAAAAATAACAAAAACAAGTGATAATATATGTCTATAAAAAACACATAGGTCATTATTAATATAGAACTTGTATTAATAATAAAATTGTCTTTTACATTCACAATTCACAATATTGTTCTATTCATTATTAATAAAATATGTATTAGAAAGAATAAGCCCTCAATCATTTTTATTAATCCCCTTTTCATTGTCTTAAATTGTTAAGATAAATATGATTAATGTCCACTATGGATCTAGTGTTAATTATGGTGTTTCCATACATGTCACTACATTCTTAGCTTTTATAGTCACACTAAGAAATGTACAAAGCAAACAAATAAGGCTAAACAATCACAAAGAGACATTATTAGATTAATTTTGCACTTAACTTTTATAGTCACACTAAGAAATATATAAAACAAACAAATCAGGCTAAACAACCACAAGAAGATCCCTATTCATGTCACACTTGAAATTATTTCAAGTTCTCAAACAACTAAACATGTATTTGTTTATATTTTAAACTTCCTGATGATAATATATTAACACATTAATAAACTATTATACCATTTTATTATTTTTATTATATGAGTTTTGATTGAAGTAAGCTTATTCAAAGCCAAGCATTCCTTCTAATGGGATAATAAATGTGATTTTAATTCTAAAAACATGTTGTATACTAACTATTAAACTTCTAAAAAAATTTGGCTTTATTATTCGTTATAATATTTTTTTCTATTTTATAATAAAATCATCCTCTTTATAAAAGTTAAGTTATCATATTTTTTATAAAAATATTTCTTATATTTTTTTTCTTATATTATAATAAAATAATATAATATATAATTTGAAAATAACCAATCCAGTTCCATCTTAACTTTCCATTTTTATAATTATATATTTCGTTTTATTTTTATGCAATTTAACCAAGTCAAAATGTTTAAATGTTTGATAAAATTCTACATTTTAAGTCTTTTTCATTTTCCCATCAATAAAATTCATCTAAACAATATTTTCCAAAATTTGCAATTTGAATTAATGAAATTGTTGTTGGTAATGTAAAAAAAGATTCAACCCCAAAAAATTCCCCTATTAAAACAAGATTGTACAATATTCAAAATTATTCTTGTTTTTTTTGACAATAAACATATTTGCTTATATTGATTTTTCTTCCATTATTTAGAATGATTAAAAATTAAAAATTCCTATTATTAAAAAAAAAAAAAATCAAAATTTGAATCTAACTTTTAATTAATCATTTGCTAATGGCGTATCTTTTAATACATTAAAAAAAACATTGTAGTTTAATAACAATCAATGGTTAAAAGTATTAAAAACTATTGAAACTGTTTTTTTATACAATAATAATAATAAAACCATTAATCTCAAAAACTCATTTAGAATTCATTAAAAATAAATTAAAAATAATAAAAACAAGCGATAATATATGTGTAATACTTACCATCCATATTTACTTTAAGAATAATAATAATAAATTACTTTCACTTTATAAGCTAAGTTATATCATTGTCTATACAATATTTTAATATCAATTTATAACTAAACTCTATCAAAAAATTCGGGTTGTATGAGACTCGTGTTACCACTGTATATTAACTCGTCATACTACTCATATATATTGCACATAAATCAACACTATGAGATGACACTTTTTCAAACTCTACATTAAATATACCAGTTACCCTTGCATGGTAACTACGTCCCAAATTAATTCTTGTACCTACTAGGATTTATTTTCACTGACATATTGATTTTAAAATGGATTTGGATTTAAGTTTTTCGAGGCCACTTGACCAACTCTACACCGTCCAATCTACTGTTTCAAATCGACGGTGGAGGGGCTTGGCGAGAAGGGCTTTGGGTATAACACTTGTCCCTAACATCCTTTCTTCATTTGCACCAGTTCGATCGCTCAAATTCCTGCTCTACTACATTACCAAACTTTGTGTCTCTGTATCCGTTTATGGTTCTGCACTTGTATGCTTTCTTCGCAGAATTTCAGTCTCGACTCCATCCTAGCTACTTTGGCAGAGTATCTCTGTGCTTTTTCCCATTACTGAGATCTCTGGAGGACCTTCTCTACGCGAGTTCCAAGTATGCTAATGTAATGAAAAGCTCAGAGCCTTTGAAAGAATACTTTTGCCACCACACTTGCACAGTTATGCCAGTCATATCCAACTCTCATTTCAGGTAATACTCTTACATTTCCTTAGCACTGTAAGGTAGTTCTGATCCTATATTATATAGACTCTTTAAGCACTTGGTTTTCGGCACTTTTAACCAGTTATACTATGTCATTTTGCGCTTTCTCTCCAGGGAGGAGGATAGTCATAGTCCCAAAGGTTCGTTTTTCTATCAGGTAACTTATGGTTTAAATTGCACTTTGTTTTCTTTCCACAAAGTTATAAATCATTACTCTTTTTGTCCTTCCAGGCTTATGTTTGTAACCTTGATGCTTTGCAGGTAACCCCACCTATATCCAAAACAAAAACTGTGCGTTCAGTTAGGTCAAGGGCTATGACTAAACGTTTGTCTTCTTCCTGTTCAGAAACATGTACTTAACCAATGAGTTTAAGATTGCTATCAAGATTCATCGGCATTTTAGTTAGGTTCATAGTGAGGGTTTTGGGTCTGAGATGTCTTTTTATGCCTTTGCAAGGCTTTGTTGTGTTCTTTGCTAGTTTATATGAATCAGTACATTCATTTTTCATAAGCATGAGTTTATAAAAGTCATACATAGAAGTTTACTTATTTATTTTCATATCTTTCCGGTTCAAGATGATTTCCTTCGTGGGTTTATGTTATTGGCTCTGCACTGAGGTTTCACTCGGACGCTATGGTTATCATGTAAGACAGATACTACTATTATGGTTCCTGATATATTTATATGTTTTATGCTCTGAATATGGTTTCTAAAGAAACCCTAAGAACTTTCGCATTTAATTCAATATTTATAAACTAGAATTTATGTTCTTAAATGTAAATGCATATACACATATATTTCTTTTTACCTCGAGTTCTGAGGTTTCTATCGAATGATTCTCTCGCTATGCTACTATATAATTCGTAATAATGCTTTACAGATCTTTTTGGGCTTTTTGAATGATTTATTATCTCGTAGAATGAATTTCATATTCATGCTTGCGTCCTTCTTTACTTCAGAACAATTTAACTCTAGTTATTTTTGTAATTTCACAGTTTTGTTTCTTTAGCATGGGGTGACTGGACCACCTTTACATTCTGTCTGTGTATATAAATAATGAGGGAAAACGATGTGCACTGGGACTTCTCGGTTCCGGTTGCCAACAATGTTCAATTTCCATTCATTTCTTTCTTCTAACAGTCTAACAACATTGTTCCAGTTTAATAATGTTTGTCACCATTACCCAAAACGTACTTTTTTAGACATAAGTAAGAAAATTATGTATATATATGTGTACTGATTTATTCTAGAAATGGCTATTCTCTGATCCTTATAATAAAAGACCTACCTACATCTTTTAATCAAAATCAGATTCGGTAACTCAGAAACCATTTCATGTATATTTTCCAAATCTTTAACTACAGATTTTTAAGCCGGAAACAATACATGGAGTCCATTTTGATTTCATGCATAAATTTATAGATTAAATCACTGTTCGAGTTGTTAATGAACTAAAATTTCCAGTAAATCCTATATACATTAAAATAAACAATTTTCTATTCTAATTTATTGTATAATCAAATACTTATCTGAGTATTACTCTGTTGATGGTATTCCTCCCAAACTTTAAGAGAGGCAATAACGTCCTGCTCTTTCCCAGTGCTTCTCCACTGAAAGGTACAAGTTGACAGTAGATTTTCTCCTGTGACCTCAAGACTCCAAGTCTAGTTAGTACCAGAAAATTTCATGAATTCTCTGAGTGTTTTTCCACTAGTCTCTGCCAGCTCAGGAAAATATCCACTCTTTCCTTAGTCCATGAACATAATCCCCATTCCTCACTGGGATGAGTATCCTATCCCGAGAGGAGTATGTAATTGTTCAAACTATCCAACCACCTTTTCAGTTCTTGGAAAAAATTTACCATTAGCCTTTTACTTCTTATGGAATTAATTTCCATAACTAATTTTATTAAAAATAAAATAACTTTTCCAGCAAAACATTAATTGTCTCAGCATTTCTCCTCAAATAATAATAAAATTCATTTAACTAGCTAATAACTAGTAAACAATAATTGCAGTTGTCACAACTTCCCCCCCTGGAAGCAAACATTGTCCTTGGTGTTTCATTCTAGCTCATAAAAGAGCTCTGGGTAAGCCTCATGTACAAATATTTCATCCTCCTAAGTAGCCTCATCCACACTGAAGTGCTTCCACTCCACTTTAACCTGGGTGATGACTCGCTTCCGGAGTATAATTTCTCTCTGGTCAAGTATGTGTTTCGGCTCGACCAGAAACTCGTCGTCTGGCTCTACCTGCGAATAGCAAAGTTATTTGTCAAATTATCATACAGAAATCATATTTCAAGTTAGGATTTTTAACTCTATCCTACTTGTATATTCTGCCAATGAATTACGTGCTTCGAATCATGCACAAAATGATTCAACAAGGACACATGAAACACATTGTGTACTCGGATGTGACTGGGTCCTACCCTTTCAGAAATTTGGAAGGGTCCAGAGAACATGGCAGCCAACTTGGCACAAGAGGTCCACCGTAAGGTACTCCTCTTAGGTTTGATCCTCACATACACATGGTCTTCCAGTTTTAATTCCCGATAAGTCCTCTTCTTATCTGCATATATCTTTTGCTGATATTATGCAACCTTCAAATTTTGTCTTATCTTCTTTACTTCTGATTCCATCTCACCTAACATTTCTGGTCCCGGCATTAATTTTGTTTCGGGGCTGCTCTTATTTATGGATGTGCAACACTGCCTCCCATATAAGGCCTCGAAATGACTCATCCTAAGGGAATCCTAATCACCATTTTTCTAAGAAAATTCAACAAGATGCAAATAGTCTTCCGATTTGGTTGGTTGTTGCATCACGTACATGCGCAACATGTCTTCCAACACTTGGTTTACTCGCTCTATTTGACTGTCTGTCTGGGGATGATAAGTTGTACTCAATTTTATTAAGGTCCCCAAACCTGTAAATAGAGTCTTCCAAAATGCTGATGTAAATTTAACATCCCTGTCTGAGATAACCATGTAGCCTGAAAATTTCTCTCATGAAGATGTCTGCTATCTGTACAGTCTTGTAAGTAGACTGCACAAGTATAAAATGTGCAAATTTACTCAATCTATCAACTACCACCATGATGGAGTCATTGTGTCTCTTTGACCATGGTAAACCTGTAATGAAGTCCAGGGATATGACCTCCCACTTCCATTCAGGTACCTGTATGGTCTGCAACAATCCTGCAGGATGTCGATGCTCCACCTTAACCTGCTGACACTCCAAACATTTATTTAGATATTCAGCAATATTTTTACACATACCAGGCCATAAATATAATTTCCTAATAGCTGTTAACATTTTCTGGTATCCTGGGTGACCCGCATAATTACTTCTATAGTATTCCTCCATGATCAGCTCTTTTAGGTCCACACGGTTTGGTACATACACTTTTCCTCTAAAGGTTAGCATCTGATCATTATTTACTCCATATTCAGAAGTACTTCCTTGCTCTCTGGTCTCTTCCATTTGCTGCATAGGAATTTATATTCCGGATCTTTTTGCGCTTCTCCTTTTACTTGATCTAAGAATTTACTTTCAAGCTTATTGTAATAAATCTCATAGACACAATGCATTTTTCTGCTTAAAGCATCAGCTACCCGGTTTTCCTTACCTTTCACGTGCTGGATGTCCATATCAAAATCACTTAGAAAGGCATTCCATCTTGCCTGTCTGGAGTTTAAATCAACTTATTTGAAATAAATAGTCAAGCTGCTATGATATGTCTTTAGCACAAACTTTTTACCCAGCAAGTAGTGTCTCCATACCCGGAGCGCATTTACTACTGTTGTTAACTCTAGATCATAGGATGAGTACCTTTTTTTCATGTTCCTTCAACTTTCTTGACTCATATGCCACTACTTTTCCTTCTTGAGATAAAACTGCCCCAACACCCTCTTTACTTGTGTCTGTACAAACTTCAAATTCCCTGTTTGGGTCAGCTACTCTCAACACTGGTGCAGTGGTCAAAAGCTGTTTCAAATTTTCAAAGTTGTTCTGACACTCAACAGTCCACTTAAATACTTTTCCTTTTCTCTGCAAGGAGGTAATGGAAAAAGCAATTATGGAAAATCCCTCAATAAATCTTCTATAGTACCCATCTAATCCCATATAGGATCGAATATCTGCCACATTTTGGGGTACTCGCCATTCCATGATGGTCTTGATTTTCTCTAGATCAACAGCAATCCCTTCTGCTGAAATTACATGGCCCAAGTACTGGATTTCTATTTTAAAGAAGTCACATTTGTTGAAGTTAGCGTACAGTTGATGTTTTCTTAGCATTTCTAGCACAATCCTTAAATGCTCTTTATGTTCTTCCTGGCTTTTAGAGTAGATTAAAATGTCATCTATGAATATAAGTACAAAATTATCCAGGAAAGGATGAAATATACCATGCATTAACCTCATAAAGGTTGTTGGTGCTTTTGTTAACCCGAAGGGTAACACCACATATTCATAATGCCCGTACCTGGTACGAAATGCAGTCTTGTAAATGTCTTCATCCTTGATTCGGATCTGGTGATATCCAGATCTTAAATCGATTTTAGAAAACACGGTGGCCCCCTTCACTTGATCAAACAGATCATCAATCCTAGGTAAAGGATATTTATTCTTGACTGTTAACTTGTTAAGCTGTCTATAATCCATGCACATTCGCATGGTACCGTCCTTCTTCTTCACGAACAACACTAGTGCTCCCCAAGGGGACACAATTGGACGAATATACCCTTTATCCAATAGTTTTTGTAACTGCATTTTTAATTCAGTTAATTTTGGAACGCTCATTCTGTAAGGAGCCCTTGACACAGGAGATGCTCCTGGCATTAATTCTATGGTGAAATCAATATCTCGCCTTGGTGGTAATCCAAGAATATTTTCTAGAAAAACATCCATAAAATCTTGTACCACTGGTATGTTTTCCATCATAGGTGCTTTTTCCTTGGAATTGGCATATCCCACCTGAATAGCATATATCTGACATCCCTTTCTCATACATTTATGCATTTGGGATGTTGTAATTGGACGTAGCTGCAACGGCTTCTTGAACCCCTGAATCTCCTTGCGTGTTCCATCTTGCATTCTGTAATAAATGATATTGTCCTTGCAGTCCACTAAGGTCCAATGTTTTTCTAGCCAATCCATGCCCAGAAAAACATCATAGGACCCTAATGGCAGTACGTTCAGATCCACATTTAGCTGCTGTTCTGCTATTTCTAATGTGCAGTTTGGAATCTTGGCAATTACCTTTATTTTTTCTCCTGTGGCTAGTTGTAGCAACCACGAATTTTTGAATTTCTGTTCTTTTAATTTACACATTTCCACTATTTTGGGACTAACATAACTTAGAATTGCACTTGGGTCTACCAAAATTGAAATAGATTGAGACAGTAATTTACCTTCCAACTCAATCATTGTTGGATGATAATCTACTTGTCGATCCTCCAATGTTGCGTTGATATGAGGAATGTTTCGTGCCACATCGCCTATTGTAGAAGCCTTTTGCAAATTTGCAATTGTGTCATTTCTTGCTCGTTGTGGGCAGTATTTATAATAGTGAGCCTCACCACACCCCCAACACTATAGAGGTGGCTTGGTCACCTGCCCTTGCTCCGGTTTGCTAGATGCTTCTATAGGCTTCTCTTCTACTGGCCATCGGGTTCTTTGATGATTTCTGCCAAATTGTTTACTGACATAACTTCGTGCAGACTTCTTAAAATTATTACTTTTGGTGCCTTTGAAGTTTAAGCTGCCTTTTTGTACCTTCCTTGGTTGCCAACTTTTGCCAACCTCCCCTTTAGCCTTGGACTGCTGATAGCACATTCGTGCCTTACGAATGGCTTCGTCCATGGTTCTGGGATTTACAAATTCAATTCGTTCTTTCATGTGTGTTAGTAAACTGCTCAGAAATCTTTGCACCTTAGCTTTTTCCTCTCAGAGGTATGGAATGTATCGTAACAGAGAGGTGAACTTGGTGATATACTCAACCATAGTCATCTTTCCTAGCTTCAAATTATGAAATTCTTTAGGTTTCTCATCGTAGAAACGTTCTGTTAAATAATTGTCTTTAAAGTACTTCTGGAACAATTCCCATGTAACATCTTGGTCCTCAATGTTGCGAACATTCTTCACTTCTTCCCACCACAGAGTGGCTTTCTCTCTTAACTGATATATGGCCAATCTAGCCTTCAGGTTGCTGCTGTACTCGTACACCTGAAAATATTTTTTCATGTTTATTAACCATGCCTCTGCTACTTCCTTAACTTCACCATCAAATGTTGGTGGTTTTATTTTTCGAAACTCCCCCTGAAGTTCCACTTTTTGCTTCTTAACCTCATGTTGATTTGACAAATTGCCAGATTCTACTTCATGACAATTTTTTTGCTTATTGCTTCGCTAGGATGGGCTCCTTTCCACTTTGTCAGTGGTGTTGTCCCTTATTTGTTGTTCATCACCTTCTTGCATGCCCCTATCAGCACTGGGGTGTTCCATTTCTTGATTTTGCTTGTTTTTGAGTATATTTTCTTGCTCTTGCATCAAGCGCTTGTTATCACTTCGAATCCGCGTCATTTCTTCCTGTAATTTATGTACTGTATTCAACAATATGTTGGTTTGGTGTTGTTTTTCCTACACCAGTCTACTTGTTTGCTGGTGTTGATCCACACTCAGTTGAACCTACATCTCAGGGTTCACTGCTAGTTGTGGTTGAGGTTCCCCAATGTCTTGGGGTGGTGGTTGTGTTAACCCCCTCCTCGTGACATTTCCTATTAAGCTTCTTTACTGCGCATCAGTATACACACAGCTAAATCGTTAGTTGACCCTTAGGGTCCCAACGTATAAATGTTGCTCTGATACCACTTGTAATACCTACCATCCTACCATCCATATTTTCTTAAGAAATAAATAAACAAATTTTACTTTCACTTTATAAGCTAAACTATATCATTACGGTATATACAATATTTTAATATCAATTTATAACTAAACCCTATCAAACAATTCGGGTTTTATGAGACTGGTGTTACCACCGCATATTAACTTGTCGTACTGCTCATTTATATTGCACATAAATCAACACTATCGAATGACACTTGTTCAAACTCTGCATTAAATATACCCGCTGCCCTTGCACGGTAACTCCGTCCCAAATTAATTCTTATACCTACTAAGAATTATTATCACTGACATATTGATTTTAAAATGGATTTGGATTTAAGTTTTTCAAGGCCACTTGACCAACTCTACACCTTCCGATCTACTCTTACAAATCGACGGTGGAGGGGCTTGGCAGGAAGGGCTTTGGGTAGAACACTTGTCCCTAACAGCATTTCTTCATTTGCGCCAATTCGGCCGCTCGAATTCCTGCTCTGCTGCATTACCAAAATTCGTGTCTCCGTATCCATTTATGGTTCCGCACTTGTATGCTTTCTTCGCGGCATTTCAGTCTCGACTCCATCCTAGCTACTTTGGAGGAGTTTCTTTGTGCTTTTTTCCATTACTGAGATCTCTAGAGGACCTTCTCTGTGCAGGTTCCAAGCATGCTAATGTAATGAAAAACTCAGAGCCTTTGAAGGAATACTTTTTCCACCGCACTCGCACAGTTATGCCAGCCATATCCAGCTCTCGTTTCAGGTAATACTCTTACTTTTCCTTAGCACTATAAGGCAGTTCCGCTCCTCTGTTGTATAGAATATTTAAGCAATTGGTTTTTGGAACTTTTAACCAGTTATACTTTGTCATTCTGTGCTTTCTCTCCAGGGAGGAGGACAGCCACAGTCCCAGAGGTTCGTCTTTCTATCAGGTAACTTATGGTTTAAATTGCATTCTGTTTTCTTTCCATAAAGTTATAAATCGTTGCTCTTTTTGTCTTTCCAGGCTTATGTTTGTAACCTCGATGCTTTGTAGGCAACCCCACCTATATTCGAAACGAAAACTGTGCGTTCATTTGGGTCAGGGGCTACGGCTAAATGTTCGTCTTCTTCCTGTTCAGGAACAGGTACTTATCCAACGAGTTTGAGCTTGCTATCAAGCTTCGCCAGCGTTTTAGATAGGTTCATAGTCAGAGTTTTGGGTCTGAGATGTCTTTTTATGCCTTTGCAAGGCTCTGTTGTGTTCTCTACTAGTTTATACGAATCAATACATTCGTGGTTCATAAGCATGAGTTTATAAAAGTCATACACATAAGTTTACTTATTTATTTTTATATATTTTTGGTTATTGGCTCTACACTGGGGTTTCACCCGGACGCTATGGTTATCATGTAAGCCAGATATTACTGTTATGGCTCCTCATATATTAATATGTTTTATGCTTCGAATATGGTTTTTAAAGAAACCCTCAGAACTTTCACGTTTAATTCAATATTTATAAACAAGAATTTACGTTCTTAAATGTAAATGCATATACACATATATTGCTTTTTACCTCGAGTTCTGAGGTTTCTATCGAATTATTCTCTCTCTATGCTACTATCTAATGTTTAAGAATGCATTACAAATCTATTCGGGCTTTGTAAATGGTTTATTATCTTGTAGAATGAATTTCCTATTCATGCTTGCTTCCTTCTTTGCTTCAGAACAATTTAACTCTAGTTATTTTCGTAATTTCACAGTTTTATTTCTTTAGCTTGGGGTGACCGGACCACCTTTACCTTCTGTACGTATATATAAATACTGAGGGAAAAACGATGTGCACTGGGACTTCTCGGTTCCGGTTGCCAACAGTGCTCCTTTTCCATTCATTGCTTTCTTCTAACAGTCCAACAACACTGTTCCATTTTAATAATGTTTGTCACCATTACCCCAAACTTATTTTTTCAGACATAAGTAATAAAATTATGTATATATATGTCTACTGCTTTATTCTAGAAATGGTTATTCTCTGATCCTTATAATAAAAGACCTACCTACACTTTTTAATCAAAAACAGATTCAGTAACTCAAAAACCATTTCATGTATATTTGTCAAATCTGTAACTACAGGTTTTAAGCTAGAAACAATACACAGTCCATTTTGATTTCATGCATAACTTTATAGATTAAATCATTGTTCGAATTGTTAATGAACTAAAATTTCCAGTAAATCCTATGTACATTAAAAGAAACAGTTTTCTATTCAAATTTACTGTATACTCAAATACTTCTATGAGTATTACTCTGCTGATGGTGTTCCTCCCAACCTTTAAGAGAGGGAATAACGTCCTACTCTTCCCCTGTGCTTCTCCACTGAAAGGTACAAGTTGACACTAGATTTTCTGTTGTGACCTCAGGACTCCAAGTCTAGTTAGTACCAGAAAATTTCAGGAATTCTCTGAGTGTTTTTTCACTGGTCTCTACCAGCTCAGGAAAATATCCACTCTTTCCTTAGTCCATGAACAAAACCCCCATTCCTCACTGGGATGAGTCTCTTATCCCTATAGGATCAGGTAAGTGTTCAAACTGTCCAACCACCTTTTCAGTTATTGGAAAACATTTACCATCAGCCTTTTACTTTTTATGGAATTACCTTCCATAACTAATTTTATTAAAAAAGAAAATAAATTTTCCAGCAAAACATTAATTGTCTCAGTATTTATCCTTAAATAATAATAAAATCCATTTAACTATCTAACAACTAGTTAACAATAATTGCAGCTATCACAATTTATTAAATATCGAGTTGTTTTAATGTGATTTTTTGAAAAGTTTTTTCATTTATTTTTCTTATCTAATTTCTTTAAAATCTGGTAAGAAGTCATTGAAATCACAAGTTTAATGAGTAAAGTATTCACAATCGAAGTGTCCTAGGGATTTTTCAAAGTGTTGAATTATAACCACTGGTTTAATCATTAACTGTTGGTTAAGTTATTTGTTAATACTTTTAAAAATTTACTGTTATTATTTTTGGAAAACAAAATATTTTGAACAAAAAATTATTTTTTATTAATGAAAATTGATTATGGAATTAGTTCCATAAAGTAAAAGACTAATGGTAAAAGTAATTTCAAGATCTGAGATTTAGTTGAACATAATTCAGTTCAAACAGTTGCCCAACCTCTGAGGATAAAGGCTTAATCCCAATGAGGTTTGGGGTTTCTATTCGGTAACTGGAGAAAGGGAAAAATCTGGAGGAAAAAATTCCTGTACAGGTGCTAACTAGTGGAATACTCCAATTTTATGTTACTACTGGAATTGGAGACTGGATCGGATTGTCCCGAAGTCTCTTCTAGAAGTTCTGTTAACAACGAGGCTCAGGCTTGGAGAACGGGGGCGAGTGGGAGGACGTAATAGCCTCGCTTGTGGAAGGGAGGAATAATACCAGTCAACAAGAAAAAAAAAAAAAAAACAGATAAGTATTTCTGTATGTCTGTTTTAGAACCTGGATTATACATTAACAAGGTAGAAAACTGTACATGTCATTTCCTGTTTTTTGTTAATTACAAACTGGCAAAAATTGACATTATTTTCTAATACTTATTCTGAGGGTTGTTAACTGAAAACCCTCAAAACAAGGATTTGGGTTGGTTGCCCTCGCTACCTATGATAATACATGGACAGATATGGTCCGGTCATATGTTTTATTTAACTTCTATATGAATAAATGTTAGAACTCTAAAGAAGCATAGAACTGCAAAAGTAGAAAGAAGTTTACTGTGGTATAGAAAAACAGGAACATTTAGGTACTTAAATAAGTTTACTTTCATTAAGACAATAAAGAAAAGAATCTGAAGATGGGATTTAAAAAAAGATAATAGTTCTCTAGAGAAATACTCAGAATTTAATGTCTAGTAAAGACTTGATTCTACACTGTAGATTTCTAACTTGGAAAATTTATAACGGAATCATAGATAAAGAACATAGTTACTAGAACATGCATTATAGTGGTATCTAGACTGACTCTAGACATAAAAGAAAATAAATGAGAATATACAGTCTTTAATTCAAAACTACATGGTTAAAAGGACTTTCTAAATAGATATGAGGAAAAGCTATAGTAAATAGGTGAACATAGTAGTATTGAATCCTATGTAACCTCAACCAGAAAGCTCCAAACAGAGGAAAAGAAAATTTATTTCTCGTTCCTTTTTACGAAATACATTTACAGAAACTGCAAAATAAATCATGAATATGATGATAGAATGTCGGATACAGAATAATAAAGAAACTTTGACGCATAAGAGACTCTTTACATTACAAAAGTGTTGAATAGGAAAAGACTAAGAAATGGATTTAAATAAATAAATGTAGCATTAAAAACTCCGAATTGTATTTTCATTCAAGAAAAAACCATTATATATTGTTTCCTTCAAATGCACAATTCTAGAATATATACAAGCATAGGCTCTTGCATTTGCCGAAATTAAATTACTACAATCTGAAAACTGATATAAAACATTACATGCAAATTCCTACAAGACATGCGGTCTGAAATCTTGCTTATGACAGAAAGCAGAGAAATCCATTTAGGAATTTTGGCAATGCAAGCTGTGGGCTTGAGACTCAAACCCATAAAATAAATAGGGTACCTGTTTGAGGAGAAAACGACTAGTCAGGGTTTAGCCAGAGACTAGAGAAAATATAGCTTCGCAAAATAATCTTATCTATCCCTGAGTACGCCAAAATCTACTTGTAAGAAGAGAAAAATCGATAAGAATCAAAAGCAAGAATAGAGAATACTCAAATGGAGATATCCTGTAAATAAACGAATGCTGCATGAAGCAAGAATAGAGAATACTCAAATGGAGATATACCTATAAAGGAATCCTCCCGAGATTCGATGCCATAACCTGTGTATGCAATGGTGGATTTTGAAACATTAAGAAAGATGAGAGAAAAAAAAATAAATAAGAAAATCCCTTACTTAATTTTAACTGGTATGAGGGAGAACCTCACCTTTCCTATCGCTGGAGTAGCGTGGATTTGCTCCGAGGAAGAAATCTGGAAAGAGGAAAAAAAAAAAAAAACGATTTTGATGTTAGTAGCAATGGAATTTTTAAACACAAAAAAAATAATAGGAAACATAGGCTGCCGAGGAAGCAAGGAGGGAAAGGATAGATAACTCATCAAGGTGGAAGGAAACCCAACTGACCATGAGTGCCTGGAGTAAATTGAAGAATTGCCTGGAGTGGTATACCAATTATAAAATGTGCCGGGAAATAAAACTGTAATGGAACGGCACATCCGCAGAGCGCCGCATGGAACACGATCAGAATGGAGCACAAGCGGTTACCAGGGTAGTCAATAACCCTAAGAAACCCTAAGCCATGATCACCGTAGGATGAAGACGAGGCAAATCTATGGTTATGAGTTAGAACAACTGTCACTGTAGATGCAAGCCATCCGGCGGAAATGGAGATTTGACGACTGAGAAATTTAATACCATTACTTTCAAGTACATGTACTATGCTGCAAGTTGGCAGGCTCTAAAACCAACCATTGAGGTGTCATTTAAACCAGTGTGAAGGACTTGAATAAACACTGTTACAAATGGGTAATGCCTCGTGAAAAGAGGAATCCAACTGGACCAACATTAATTATAAATCCAATTTAACCCTTCCAATTGAAAATAAAGGTTGGTAACTTAATTAAAGTATTGAATAGTTAAGCCAACGAAATTTTATCCAACTGGGATTAGAGCGTTGGTTAAAATTTCAGGTTCTGAATAATGAATTTTATGTTAATATATTATTTGTTGAGGTAAGAAAATACGTGTCATAAAGCAGATTGGTAATTTTTTTTTTAATGATCTATGTTTATGTTTGTTACAAGTCGTATCAGAGCGGCATTGTGACGCTGGGACCCTATGGGTCAACTAATGTTTCAAGTTGTGTATTACTGATGCACAGAGAGAGAGATTGAAAGAAGTTAACAGGATACTATGAGGAGGGCGCCAACACAACAGCCACCTCTGAATGCCGGGGAAACACAGCCCCTATAGGAAATGAACCCATAAATGTGGGTACAGCTGGGTGTGGAGCAGCACCAACAAACCAGTAGGTTGTTGGAAGAACAACATCACCAAGCCAACATTCTCTTAAACATTGTGCAGAAGTTACAAGAGGAAATGGAGAGGGTGCGAGACAATAATGCACGTTTGATGTAGGAGCAGGAGAGGATATTAAAAATCCTCTCCGACAAACATAATCAAGGAAATGAGAAGCCAAGTACTGATAGAGAGTTTCAGGAAAGAAATGAACAACAAACAAGAGATCAGGACACTGATAGAATGGAAAAAATTCAGTCTCAACGTAGTAATAGAAATAAGAACTATAATGAAGTTGAATCAGATATTGTATCAGATCAGAAAGAAGTGAAAAGAAAAAAGGTAGAGTTGCAAGGTGAATTTCGAAAAATTAAGGCTCCTACGTTTGATGGAGTAGAGGAGGAAGTGGTTGAGGCATGGCTAATAAACATGAACAAGTATTTCCAAGTATATTAATACAAAAATAATCTTAAAGCCAGATTGGCTATCTATCAGCTAAGGGAGAAAGCCACCTTATGGTGGGAGGAAGTGAAAAACGTTCGCAGTATAGATGACCAGGATGTAACTTGGGATGCATTTCAACAATATTTTAAAGATAAATACTTAACGAAACGTTTTTATGATGAAAAGTCTAGAGAGTTTCATGATTTTAAACTGGAGCAAATGACAATGGATGAGTACATCACTAAGTTTACTTCCTTACTACGTTATGTTCACTATTTAAGGGAAGAAAAGGCTAAAGTGCAGAGGTTCTTGAGCAATTTTCCTACTCATATGAAAGAACGTATTGATTTTGTGAATCCTAAGACTATGGATGAGGCAATCAGAAAAGCCAGAATGTGTTACCAGCAAGCTAAAGCAAAAGGTGAACAAGGTAAAAGCTGGCAGGCAAGGAAAGAGCATAAGGGCAGTTTTGTTTTTAAAAGAAACAGAACTAGCAATTCTAAAGGTGCTGCCAAAAGCTCAGTTAGCAAACAATTTGGAAGGAATCATCAAAGAACAAATTGGTCTGCAGAAGATAAACCCACGGAAGCTTCTAGCAAACCGAAACAAACCCAGAACCAGAAGCCACCTTTACAGTGTTGGGGGGTGTGGTGAGGCACATTATTACAGAAACTGTCCACAACGAGGTAGAAGTGAGGCATTTACCAATTTATAGGAGGCTTCAACAGTGGGTGATGTTGCCAAAAACATACCGAGAATTAATCCAGCATTGGAAGACTGGTAAGCAGACTACCAACCGACAATGGTTGAACTGGAAGGTAAATTGCTATCTCAACATGTTTTTATTTTGGTAGACCCAGGTGCAATTTTAAGTTATGTAAGTCCTAAAATAGTAGAAGTTTGTAAGTTGCAGAGTCAGAAATTCAAAAACCCATGGCTGGTACAGTTAGCTACTGGAGCAAAGAGGAAAGTTAGTGCCAAAATACCGAACTGTGCACTAAAAAATAGTGAACAGCAGCTAACTGTGGATTTGAATATACTACCTCTAGGTTCTTATGATGTGCTACTTGGCATGGACTGGTTAGAGAAGCACTGGACATTAGTAGATTGCAAAGAAAATATCATCTACTATAGAATGCAGGATGGAACCCGCTAGGAAATTCAGTGGATAAAGAAACCTTTACAACTGTGTCCAATCACAACATCTCAAATGGGCAAGTGCATTAGGAAGGGATGCTAGCTATATGCCATATAGGTGGGCTTTACCAATTCTAAAGAGAAGGCTCCGATGTTGGAAAATATACCAATAGTACAGGAGTTTATGGATGTATTTCCAAAGGAAATACCAGGCTTGCCGCCTATAATGGATATAGATTTTACCATTGATTTGGTACTTGGAGCGTCATCAATTTCAAGGGCACCCTATCGAATGAGTGTATCTGAATTAACTGAGTTAAAAATGCAATTACAAGAATTATTAGATAAAGAGTACATCCGACCAAGTGTATCTACTTGGGAGCACCTATGTTATTTGTGAAGAAGAAAGACAGAACCATGCAAATGTGCATGGATTATCGCCAGCTTAATAAACTGACTGTGAAAAACAAATATCCTTTACTGCAAATCCATGATCTGTTTGATCAAGTGAAGGGAGCGACTGTGTTTTCAAAGATAGATCTAAGGTCAGGATACCATCAAATCCGGATAAAGGACGAAGACATACATAAAACTGCTTTTCGTACCAGGTACAGACACTACGAGTTTGTGGTGCTGCCTTTTGGGTTGACTAATGCACCAACAACCTTTATGAGGTTAATGCATAGTGTATTTCACCTCTATCTAGATAATTTTGTGTTAATTTTTATTGATGACATTTTAGTTTATTCTAAGAATGTGGAAGAACACAAGGAACACCTGCGGAAAGTGTTGGAATTGCTAAGGAAGCATCAGTTGTACGCCAAGTTCAGCAAGTGTGATTTCTCCAAGGAATAAATCCAGTACCTTGGTCACGTAATTTCTGCTGAAGGTATTTCAGTTGACCCTAAGAAGATTAGAACAATTATGGAAAGGAAAGTACCTCAAAACATGGCAGATATCTGATCCTTTATGGGATTGGCTGGTTATTACCAGCGGTTTATTGAAGGTTTCTCAAAAATTTCTTTTCCAATCACTTCATTACAAAGGAAAGGAAAAATATTTAAATGGACAAAGGAATGTCAAGACAATTTTGAGAAATTGAAGCAGTTATTAACTATAGCTCTGGTGTTAAGGGTAGCTGATCCTAATAAGGAGTTTGAGGTCTGCACAGATGCATGCAAAGAAGGAGTTGGGGCAATTTTGTCACAGGAGGGAAAAGTAGTTGCCTATGAGTCACGAAAATTAAAGGATCATGAGCAGTGGCACTCAACTTATGACTTGGAGTTGACAGCAATAGTGCATGCACTTTGGGTATGGAGGCACTACTTGCTTGGAAAAAGATTTGTGCTCAAAACTGATCACAGCAGCTTAACCAACTACTTTAAGCAAGCTGATCTCAATTCTCACCAGGCAAGGTGGAATGCCTTCCTGAGCGAATTTGATATTGATATGCAACATGTAAAAGGTAAGGAGAATAGAGTAGCTGATGCATTAAGCAGGAAATTGCATGGTGTTTATGAGTTGTACTATAATCAGGTTGAGTGCAAATTTCTGGAGCAAATAAAAGAAGAAGCAGATAAAGATCCTGAATATAAGTTTATGTGGCAGCAAGAAAAGGAGTTCTAGGACCAAGGAAAATCTGCAGAATATGAAATTGACAAGGATGGGTTGCTGATTTTCAAAAAGAGAATTTGTATTCCAAGCAGAATGGAGTTGAAGGCGCTACTTTTGAATGAATATCATCGAAGTAATTACGCTGGACATCCTGGATATCAGAAGATGTTAATAGCAATAAGGAAGAATTACCAATGGCCTGGTATGAGGAGAGATATAGAAGAATATCTAAACAAATGTTTAGAATGCCAGCAAGCGAAAGTGGAGCACCGGCACCCAGCTGGGCTGATGTAGCCTATACCCATACCTGAGTGGAAGTGGGAGATGATATCATTGGATTTTATCACTCGACTACCGAGATCAAAAAAGCATAATGACTCTATAATGGTAGTGGTGGATAGATTAAGCAAATCAACACACTTTATGCCAGTGCAGTCCACTTATAAGATGGTGCAGATAGCATATATATTCATGCGAGAGATCTTTAGATTGCATGGCATTCCAAAGACTATCATATTTGACAGGGATGTAAAGTTTACATCAACCTTCTGGAAAATGTTGTTCACTGGTTTGGGGACTCAAATTAACTTCAGTACTACTTACCATCCACAGATATATGGACAAACAGAGCGAGTAAATCAAATTTTGGAGGACATGTTACGTATGTATGTAATGCAACAACCAACTGGGTGGGAAGAGTATTTGCATCTAGTGGAGTTTGAATACAATAATAGCTATCAGGAGTCACTCAAGATGAGTTTGTTCGAAGCCTTATACGAGCGACAATGCAGAAATCCTATTAACTGGAGTAGCCCAGAAACCATGTTGATGCTTGGACCATACATGCTAGTTGAAATGGAGACAGAAGTAAAGAAGATTCGACAAAACTTAAAGGCAGCTCAAGATAGACAAAAATTGTATGCAGATAATAAGATGACTTATTGTGAATTTGAAGTGGGGGACCATGTGTACATAAGAATCAAGCCGAAGAAAATCACTTTGAAGTGGGCATCTTGTGCCAAGTTAGCTCCCAGGTTTTGTGGCCCCTTCCAAATATTGGAAAGGGTAGGACTTGTGGCTTACCGATTGGCTTTGCCTAGTCATATACGAGTGCACAATGTCTTTCACGTATTATTATTGAAACGATACATTCATGATCCAAAGCACATAATCCACTGGCAGAATATTCAGGTAGAATATGAGTACTAGATTGATTAATGATATTAAAAGTTATGAGTAAAACTAATTTAAGCTCGTTGTTTGCAGGTCGAGCTGGACGGAGAGTTTCTGGTCGAGCCTCACAGTATAATTGATCAGAGGGAAATTATGCTTCGGAAATGAGCCATCGCCCGGGTTAAAGTGCAATGGAAGCACTTTGGCCTGGAAGAAGCTACCTGGGAGGATGAAGGTTTTGTTCGGGAAGCCTACCCTGAACTTTTTGCTAGAGTAGAATGAGAACACTAGTGACAATGTTCAATTCCAAGGGAGAAAGTTGTAACCACTGATTTAATCATTAACTGTTGGTTAAGTTATTTGTTAAGACTTTTAAACATTTACTGTTATTATTTTTGGAAAACAAAATATTTTGAACAGAAATTTAATTTTTATTAATGAAAATTGATTATGGAATTGGTTCCATAAAGTAAAAGACTGATGGTAAAAGTCATTTCAAGATCTGAGAGTTAGTTGAATAGAATTTAGTACAAACAGTTGCCCAACCTCTGAGGATAAAGGCTTAACCCAATGAGGTTTGGGGGTTCTGTTCGATAACTGGAGAAAGGGAAAACTCTGGAGGAAAAAATTCCTGGACTGGTGCTAACTAGTGGAATACCTCAATTTTCTGTTACTACTGGAATTGGAGACTGGACCAGATTGTCCCGAAGTCTCTTCTAGAAGTTCTGTTAACAACAAGGCTCAGGCTTGGATCACGGGGGAGAGTTGGGGGACGTAATAGCCTCGCTTGTGGAAGGGAGGAATAATACCAGTAAAAAAAAAAAAAAAAAAACAGATAAGTATTTTTGTATGTCTGTTTTAGAACCTGGATTATACATTAACAAGGTAGAAAACTGTACATGTCATTTGTTGTTTTCTGTTAATTACAAACAGGCAAAAATTGACGTTATTTTCTAATAGTTATTCTAACGGTTGTTAACTCAAAACCCTCGAAAGAATGATTTGGGTTGGTTTCCCTCGCTACCTATGATAATACATAGATAGATATGGTCCGATCATATGTTTTATTTAACTTCTATATGAATAAATGTTAGAACTCTAAAGAAGCATAGAACTGAAAAAAGTAGAAAGAAGTTTACTGTGGAAGTATAAAAAAAATAGAAACAATTAGGTACTTAAATAAGTTTACTTTCGTTAAGACAATAAAGAAAATAATCTGAAGATGAGATTTAAAAAAAGATAATAGTAGTCTAGAGAAAATACTGAGAAGTTAATGTCTAGTAAAGACTTGATTCTAGACTGTAGATTTCTAACTTGGAAAATTTATAATGGAATCATAGATAAAGAACAGAGTTACTAGAACATGCATTATAGTGGTATCTAGACTGACTGTAGACAGAAAAGAAAATAAATGAGAATATACAGTCTTTAATTCAAAACTACATGGTTAAAAAGGACTTTCTAAATAGATATGAGGAAAAGCTATAGTAAATAGGTGAACATAGTAGTATTGAATCCTATGTAACCTCAACCAGAAAGCTCCAAACAGAGGAAAAGAGAATTTATTTCTCGTTCCTTTTTACGAAATACATTTACAGAAACTGCAAAATAAATCATGAATATGATGACAGAATGTCGGATACGGAATTAATAAAGAAACTTCGACGCATAAGAGACCCTTGACATTACAAAAGCGTTGAATAGGAAAAGACCGAGAAATGGACTTAAATAAATAAATGTAGCATTAAAAACTCCGAATTGTATTTTCATTCAAGAAAAAACCATTATACATTGTTTCCTTCAAATGTACAATTCTAGAATATATACAAGCATAGGCTCTTGCATTTGTCGGAATGAAATTACTACAATCTGAAAAACTAGAGACCCTTGACATTTGCAAAATAAATCATGAATATGATGACAGTAATGCCTGATAATTTTAATTAATAAAGACACTTAGACTATAAGAGACCCCTCTTATTACCCTTGACATTACAAAAGCGTTGAATAGGAAAAGACCGAGAAATGGACTTAAATAAATAAATGTAGCATTAAAAACTCCGAATTGTATTTTCATTCAAGAAAAAACCATTATACATTGTTTCCTTCAAATGTACAATTCTAGAATATATACAAGCATAGGCTCTTGCATTTGTCGGAATGAAATTACTACAATCTGAAAACTGATATAAAACGTTACACGCAAATCCCCACAACACATGTGGTCCGAAATATTGCTTATGAAAGAAAGCAAAGAAATCCATTTAGGAATTTTGGCAATGCAAGCCGTGGGCTTGAGACTCAAACCCATAAAAGCAATAGGGTACTTGTTTGAGGAGAAAACGACCAGTCAAGGTTTAGCCGGAGACTGGAGAAAAGAAAGCTTCGCAAAATAATCTTATCTATCCCTGAGTACTCCAAAATCTACCTGTAAGAAGGGGAAAATCAATAAGAATCAAAAGCAAGAATAGAGAATGCTCAAATGGAGATATACCTGTAAATAAATGAATGCTGCAAGAAATAAGAATAGAGAATACTCAAATGGAGATATACCTGTAAAGGAATCCTCTCGAGATTCGATGCCATAACCTGTGTATGCAATGGTGGATTTTGAAACATTAAGAAAGATGAGAGCATAATTTTTTTAAGAAGAAAATCCCTTACTTAATTTTAACTGGTATGAGGGAGAACCTCACCTTTCCTATCGCTAGAGTAGCGTGTATTCGCTCCAAGGAAGAAATATGGAAAGAGGTCATTAAAATTTTGCTAACACTATAAAAAGAAAAAGAAAACGATTATGATGTTAGTAGCAATGGAATTTTTAAACACAACAAAAATAACAGGAAACATAGACTGCCGAGGAAGCAAGGAGGGAAAGGATAGATAACTCATCAAGGTGGAAGGAAACCCAATCGACCATGAGTCCCTGGAGTAAACTGAAGAATTGTCTGGAGTTGTATATAGATTACAAAATGCGTTGGAAAAGAAATTTGTAATGGAAGGGCACATCTGCAGAGTGCCGCATGGAATGCCATCAGAATGGAGCATAAGCAGTTACCGGGGTAGTCAATAATCCCAAGAAACCCTAAGCCATGATCATCGTAGGATGAAGACGAGGCAGATCTACAGTTGTGAGTTAGAATAGATGTCACTGTAGATGCAAGCCATCCGACGGAAATGGAGATTTGACGACTGAGAAATTTAATACCGTTACTTTCAAGTACGGGTACTATGCTGCAAGTTGGCAGTCTCTAAAACCAATCGTTGAGGTGTCATTTAAACCAGTACGAAGGACTTGAATAAACACTGTTAAAAATGGGTAATGCCTCGTGAAAAGAGGAATCCAGCTGGACCAACATTAATTATAAATCCAATTTAACCCTTCCAATTGTAAATAAAGGTTGGTAACTTAATTGAAGTATTGAATAGTTAAGCCAATGAAAGTTTATCCAACTGGGATTAGTTGGTTAAAATTTTAGGTTGTGAATAACGAATTTTATGTTAATATATTATTTTTTGAGGTAAGAAAATATGTGTCATAAAGTAGATTGGTAATTTTTTTTTTTAGATTTATGTTTATGTCTCTTACGTGAATCCATATATACAATAAAAAAAACCAGTTTAAATAACACAAATCAAGATTTCATCTCAATTTTTTCTATAGAATTTTAGAAAATCTACCCAAAAAATCACATTAAAAATTACTCCATTAAATATTAAATATTATGCCTAATTTATTTTTTTAATATTTAAAATTTGAAATTTTTCTTTTTAAATCAGCCAGCATATACATTTTAAAATGAAAAGACACCTAAATTATCCTATAGCTGATATAATATAAGTCTCAGCAAAATTAAATATGCGTTGATGTGGATAGTTTTTCTTCAAAATAAATAAAAACTTTAAAATTATTAAATGCAAAATTTCAACATGTTAAAAAAACAGACCCACTAATTCTTTAAAGATTCAAATCTCAAAAACCCTATAATAATACCGTGCTTTACCCTTAACTCAACTCTCACTCCATTCCAATAATTTTAATTTTATTTTAATTTCACTAAAATATATTTATGTTTTTTAAACATCCTAGGAGATTTACGTGTCTCCCTAACCGCCAGTTCGAAATACAATATAACTGGCATTAAAATATATATTTTATAATCATAAAAAAATATTACATTATAATTTTATTTTTAAATTAAAAATAATAATAATTTTTATAAAAAATAATATATAAGTAATATATATTTGAAAAAAATTAATAAAATTTGTAATTATAAAAATTTACTATACTGTAGATATTTTTTACTTTTAATTAAATTTAAAAAAATTAGATGCTCTATTCCAAAATAAACAAGTCTATAAATATAATTATCAATAAAAAAATTATAAATAATAAAAATTAACAATTTTATAATGATTTAAAAACAAAATTTGAATAGAATTAATAACTATATTATATCAATGACTAGGATGAATGCTTAATGCTTCTCTAATAAAATTAACAATAACAAATCATAAAACACAATAAGGAGAACCATTTTAAAACAACTTAGTTGGAACGTTTTACCAATTGTCTTTTTCTTTTCTTTCTTTCTCTCTTTTCTTCTTCTTCTTCTTCCTTTTTTTTTTTTTAACATATTTTTTCTATGTTCTAAAATTGCATATTTGCATTATATTAATGTGCTTAATATCTCTCTAATAATAATTATTATTATTATTCAATTTTAAGGTCAAGATCAAGCTAGACACCAAATTGGTGTATGAAACTCTCTTGTTTGTGGGAGAAGGGACCCACCTCCCTAACAAAAAAAAAATCTATTTAAACAATATAAGAGAATTAGGTCAATACTTCACATTTTTTTTTGTTGGTTTAACCCACGAGAAATTGAACATTGAATCTCTTGCTTTACACATGATCTGGAAAAAAAACAATTACCAATAAGCTACACCCCATGGACTAACATGTTAATGTCTTTCCAATAATACAATTAAATAGAAGATCATTCACATGAAAAACAATTGTCAAAATTAAATTTCACAAATATCAAATGGCTCTACATTAAATTTTTATTTTAGATAAAGAAAAAAGATTAATACAAATTTATCATTATTTAAAAAAAATATATAAATATTATATAAAAAAAAAATAATTTAAAAATAAAAAATAAAAAATATATATACATGAAACTAATCACAATATTTAATAACTATATTCATTAACTAAGATATAACCAAATTTCAAAATATACATAATCACTGAGGAAAAATAAATTCTTACAATTATTTTTTATTTTAGTAAACCAATTACATATTTTGGTTTTTAATATTTGAAATTTCAAGTTATTTTTCTTTTTACTCAATCACTCAAGCAATATATCATTTATATAGAGGAAACTAATCACAATATTGATCAATTAAAAAAAAAAAATCTCAACAAATTCATAGCAATGCTTGCTGCCAAAGCCGAGGAACATACAAGAATTCTAGCTACTCTATCGAGGCTTCTTTACAGAGGTAGGATATTCGAGAAGGAGGTCCTTCTAAGTGAGTATGTAATCAACAATAAAGCTTCGCTCTCCCTCATTGCAAGGCTAAACTTGGGGAGCCACGGGTGGTGGCGCTCCTTTGGTTTCTAAGTTATGACTTTGAAGGATGCCCTCAAGCCCAATTCCAACTCTTCGACTTTTAAGGATCTCTTAGACCTTAGTTTTATGGTAGACCATTTTATGGACACCCCGCTCCTTGAAGTGACAAACGCTAATACCAATATAAGGGCAACTGAATATCTTGGAACGATAGTCATATGCCACGGATTTTGGTCCTTGTCATCCGCCCTCAGGGAATGGGTCTATTAGAACTAGACCAAGAATTTGGAGTTGATTTTTTGTTCAAAGGGATTTTTCGTGGTGGTCTTCAAAAGTCTCAAGGATAAGCAAAAAATCCTTGACTAAGGTTCATGGTTTTCGGGATGAGATGGTCTATCAGTGAAGTTGTGGTTCCCAATCTTCAACCCTCTTATTATGCCAACAATGAATTCTCCAATATGGGTAAGGTTTCCCAACTTACCCATTCATTTTACTCATCCAAACCTCTTAGAAAAAGTGGACAATTTCATCAGGAGATTCATCAAAATAGACAGGGAAATGCTATCAAAAGGAATTTTCACTTATGTTCGCATATGCATTGAGGTTGACCTCAATAAAGGTCTGCCAGATAAAATAAAGCTCAAGTGGATGGGAAATGTGATTTCCCAACCTTTGGACTATGATAATACAACTTTCCGACGTAGGAATTGCCAACAGGCTGGTCACCTCCAGAATGTATGTCCCAATCTAAGAGGGGCTGCTTCCTCGTAGGTGACTAAGTACTCCAACCACGGTTGGAAGGATCCTAAGGATGGAAAAGGATCCAAAAATTCTACTGGACAGAGAAGGGACGATTCTTAAAAACCAAAAGTTACCTCAGGAAAGTCAATTCCTCCAGTTTTTGCTAGATCCCCAGGGGCACCGTCTCATTCCCCAGTAGGGGAGAATCACTCGAGTAATGAGCAAGGAAAAAATTTAGCCACAATTGTGGTTGCAACGAGTGGGCATAAAGGAACCCATGAATCACATCTTTCTGATAGTGAGAAGGAGATGCCAAAAGGGGTAGAGATCATGGCACTTGATTTATACCACAAAAATGAGGTCTTTGATTCATCTGTAGTTGTTCTTGATAATACAATAGGCTAAGCTGATGTTCATAGGAGAAAAGGGTAAAAATAAAAATCCAGGTGTTGTCTTCATAGTTAATTCTCAGAATGCAAGACCCGTCGCTGGGTATATAGGGATTTCCTTTGAGGATAAATGATGTAATGATGCTCTCTATTTTATGTTGGCAAGAACATTCTGCTCTAGGCTTTCTTAGGGTAATGGGGTTTCTATGCAGATTTATGAGTATGATTAGAAGATGTGTATGAAAAACCATATAATCTTATTTTTTGAAGGAATATAATTTCTAGAATAACAAAAAAGAACAACAAAAACAAAAACAAACACACTATATCCATTAAATGTCAAATAAAATATGAAACTATTTCTCAAAACATATAAAATCAAAATCACTAGTATAAAAGAATTTTTTACTAAAGAAAAACTAATCACAATATTTATCAACTATATAATTGAATATCAAATAAAATTTGAAATGATTATATATATATATATATATATATATCTTATAATTAATTTTTATTAAAACTAATCACAATATTTATCAATTATATAAATACATTTTTTTCTCCCTTTTTTGCTTTTTCTTTTATATGACTCGCGGAATTGGTAATGCGCCCACTCTCGTACTTGTGTGACTCCAGGTCGATCCATGATGACTACCACTATAACCTCCAGATGCAACCACACCGCCCCAAGCACAACACACAAATGCCTTAACAATACATTTATTGACCAATAAATGCACCCTAAATACAATTATATTAACTAAATATCATAAAATATAAAACTATTTTTTAAAACGTATAACAAAAAATTAAAATCATATAAAAATGGAATTCTTATAACTAAAAAACTAATCACAATATT